>APFE030775319.1:388229-449841 GCA_000404065.3 Pinus taeda
CACACATTAACACAGTATGTATCCCGGGGAAAGCATCTTGCTAAAAACCCCAACTATCTATATATTAATGATTGAGTCATGTAACATTAAAAAGTACAATGCTTATCACAAGCAATCCAGTACCAGCTCCACCTGTTACACACAATACAGCTCAGATCTGAATCAATCACTGGCTCAAATCTCTTCCGCTACTTGCCTGCCTCCGTTGCTCAATACCTGCATGAGAAATGATGATAATACCAAGGCAGCCACGTCTTTCCTTGGCCAAATCACGTATTCATAAGCTACAATACGTGCAAACTCATTGGCATACTCAATCCCCTGATTTGTGCAAGATCTGGTGCACAACTATAGTCACAACTGATAGCAATCTGATTCTCTAACACCTGTCCCTGCTGAACTGAACATGCACTGACATGCAACTGAGTTAACTGATGTATTCATTAGTTGTATTATGAGTTAATAACTTGTGAATTAATTAATAACTAATTCACCCAACTCATCTCTAGTCTATTTGCCAGTTAGACTAAATACAACCAGTTTAACAAAGCTAAACTGAACACAACTCCATCAACTGCACCTCCAGTCCACTAAACTCAACTCACTTGAGTTCTAACTGAAGTCATGCATGCAAATATTCAACTAACCCATAAGAACCACGTATTTCCTTCATGCAATTGCATGTGCCACATCCGTAGCTCGAACTGAAGTGCTCAAAGAGAATAAGATTAAGTTTATAGTCCAAATATTATTGTGAGATAATAATATTTGACTTTTCTATTTTTGACAGCCAGTCTAAAAATAGACTTGATCACTCACACTGTGATCACTCACACTTTCATCAAAAATAGAGTCCATCTATTTTCTCAACTTGATCAATCATCCATAAACAGCAACCTGCAATCCATAGACATGATCCATATGTCTAAAAATAGACATAGTCTAAAAATAGGCTTGCGCCAAAAATAGCCTGCGGGCCCACTTAGTGAAGGCGACTCCTTTCCACTAAGCTCCATCATCTTGTTGCATTCTCAACAATCATTTCTTGTTGCACACTTTTCAACATGTTTAAGATCTCGTAAAATCCAAGTCAAGTCTTTCCAAGATCTCGAAAGTGAACCTTCATTCCATCCACTTTGTTGAATGCAATGAAGCTTGGGGGGCATGTACCTCATTTTGCGTCATTATGCTGGGGGCATGCGAACTTATAACAAGCATAGTTTTTTGTTTCAAGCTTGTGTAAACATGAAACCGAATCCAAGCAAAGTTCTCCATGGTTCAAGCTTGTGTAAAAATGAAACCATACCCAATGTACATCTCGTGATTGCTATCTTTATCCGCTAAATTATGCTAGATGAGCCTTGGTTGTTTCATTCCATTGCCACCATCTCTTTGGCCGATCATACGCTTTCACTTGGTTGTTTTTTCTTTCTTGAGGAACCGCAGCGATGAGTGGTTTTATTAGCCAGCCTCTTGACCATTACATGTTTTGAGCAGTTCCACTATTGCCGGAACCAGTTGCTACCCTTTATACCACTCGTTCCTCTAGGACGAGTCGCTTTTAAGCTCTTTTCTGACTCGTAAAACATGAAAAGATTGCCGAGTATTTTTTCCCTTTTTGACTCGTTAAAGAGAATAAAAATGGAGGTCTGCTTTCAGCTCTTTTATGACCGTTTAAAGATGAAAAGATTGCCGATTTATTCCTCTTGACTCGTTAAAAGTAAATAAGAGGCGGTCGCGTTTAAGCTCTTTTCTGACCGTGTAAAGACGAAAAGATCATCGGGCCCTTGTTGTTTCAGCCTCGCTAACGGTTACGAAACGATGTGATTTCGGTCGCTTTTTTTACTTTTTTCAGGTCGAAGTCACTAATCATGAAAAGTAATCCTCGATCGTAATGATCGGGCAGGTTCTTTCGAGCATTGTTTTATACTTTTTTTCGGGCTCGAGAGACACAACTCTACAAAAAAGGACACCCCTGGAGTTTACTTTTCTGCAGTCTTTTCAAACTCTCTAAACATGAAAAGACGTCGATTTCTTCCTCTGTCAGAGTCGTTAAAACTTGATGACATTGGATTCAGTCGAAATGACGCTTTACAAGCATATGTTATCCCCGTCAAGCTTGCTAATAAAAATAACTGGGGTACTTGCCAGTAATGGTGGGGAAAAAGGAACCAGAATCATTGTCGTGTCAGCAGTATGTCGCTCTTGAACATGGCACTTGTCTGCATTCGTGTCTGGGTGGGGACATCTCATCTCATTTTTCACTTGCCTCCATGGGTTTGGGTGATCCTGTTTGACCTCTCATCTGCTCTTTGCCTTGTCACCGTGACCTCTGATCATTTGATGTCAAATACTGCCAAGTCCACTGTCGTGCCGCCGAAATGTTCAAGAGAAGTTGACCTCTACGAAATAATCAACCTCCCTCTGATAACTCACATAATCCTAATTCACAAAAAATATTATCCTCCTCTGTCTTGTGTCAATGATGTGGGAAACACTATGGCCCACCTTCGATCAAAGTCGCTTCCTGTCGACTTCAGCTCATTATCCAGGAAGTTGACCTAGAGACTCCCTTCAGGTGCCTTGGAGCCTGCTTGCCTCAATGGCAGGTTCTTCGTGTTCGACATAAGGTTTTCATCATTGGCCTCCTATCAAATGATTCTACGGGTGTTCGACGTCGGCTCACTGATTCGCACGCTGTAGATTGTACCTATAGTACCTTGAGGGCCATTGTCATTATTGGTGGTACCTCTCGCGTCTGTTAACAGTTTTCATCATTGACTGGTAATCAGACGATGTTCCTGCATGTTCGACTTCGACTCGTATATTCGCATGCTTGAACTTGTACTGTGTTCGGATCGAGATGGAGCGCAAGACCCTGGATTTTGTCTGTTGGGATCCAGGTTGCGATTTTGTGGATTGTTATGATTATTACATGACTCATTCACTGGATGGCTGCGACCATGCCTGAGTCTATTTATCGATCCTCACTAGATGGTTGCGTCCATACCTTGGATCTAGATTCTTATGTACTCTGCTATGGATGGTTGCGCCCATACCACATATATCATGTACTTGAGATATCATTTGTACTTATCCACGCACGTTTTCCGGCGATCGTGTTTTCGGTTGGACATGTTCTTGTAAAGAATTTCACCCCTCTCTCTCTCTCGGGCCTCATGCTTTAGGGGGCAGCTGTTACACAGCAATTTTTCACTGTCCCTGTTACCCCTCTCCCGCATCTTGGAGGACTCATTCCGGGACCTATGAGAAGTGACATGACCTACAAACACTTGCATTACATTCCCCTGAACTTGAACTTCATTTGCCCTGAAGACATCTCCTGCTAAAAACCCATAAAAATAGCCCTTTTTCCATTGGCGCAGTTCCACAGTGTAGCACTCGCGTCAATGGGGGAAATCCTCCAAAGAGGGCGCGCCAGTTGGTGCTCTGTCACAGATTCGCACTCGCGCCAACCATAATCAGTGGTGTTTTTTAACAAACCAACAGCGGAAGATTCATCCTAACCAACTCCTGGACTGAATCTATCTTGAGTTGGGTGGTTGGCTTCAAATCTCCATAGAAGGGAAGTGGTTTGCCACTTCTCATGGAAGCTTCTTTAGTGATAAAGCCAATCCCATGAATATTGTGGATGATCCCAACTCCCCTTCCTCCATCTATAAAAGCTTGTCCATTTTCCTTGGCAAGCTAGTTCCAGACTTCCAGAGTTCCAGAGATTGAGAATTGTCAAGTTACCAAGAGCTTCATGCTGCAAGAGCCTTCTTCATTCCCATAAGGCCAAATCTAAGTAAGGAGATTCTTGTCCAATAACCAAGGAGAGAGAGGCTTGTTCCTATCCCCAACAAGCTTTGCAAGACATGTTCTGCTGATCACCCAGCCAAAGGAGGATTTGACGTCAGAACTATGGTTGTATTCTTCTTTGTTTATCATTAATAAACGGCTATTGTTATGGTTCCACTCTTATTGTTCTTTGTACTTATGATGAGTTATATGCTTTCTGATTGATATATAGTTGCATTTGCCGGATTTTATGTTTGTGTTTGTGTCGTTCTTTGTATGTGCAGGTGTCCATTCACGGAGATCGTGGGGATCGTGATCTGCCGAAGCAAAGGAACGGGAACGTCAACTCTTCTACAAGCACTATCGTTGGAATCCTGGTAGGCCCTTATCATTGGTCTTCAATTTGCAATTAGGAACTTGCGTGGTAGCGTTGTATGATTGTTGCTAGACCCGATATGGGCTAGTAGGGATCGCCTCTGTCCACAGAGGGGATTTACCTCCACAACAGTCCCTTATCACTTGCTTCTAGGAGTGTTTAAATTCATCTCATATATTCACACTTAATAGATTATACTAGGTATTATGAGGTCCATTTTATCATTGGTGGGTTCCATTATGTCTACCTTTAGCCACCAAGATGTAATAATATCTAGAAATAATATTCCCATATTGTTGCGGAGAAAGCCAATTTTGAGTAAAGAGGGCATGTGGTTGGGTGCATGCTAGAAGAAATTAGGAAGGGGATACTTTTTAGAAAAGTGGATTGAAGATAAAGCACCATTGCAGAAGGTGCATGTGAAATTTTTTTATTCTTCTAATATGTTTTGTGTTGAGTTTGCAAATATGAAAGATCAAGTATGCAAATGTTTTTTATTATGATGAAGAATTCCAAAAGATCAGTGACCAATAAGAAATTGAGTTTTTCCTTGAAAGTGATGAGATGAACATTGCATGTAGTTTGTGCACATATTCCAACGTTATGGACAATGGGGAAGTTGCAATATATAAAGGCAGAGAAATTGTGGCTACATAATAATCAAATATGTTTAAGAGATGATAACAGTACCTAAAGAGAAAGATATCATAGGAGAGTACCCCAACTTGACGCAACGTTGGGTGGTTATTTATGAGGCTTTTGATTCATCGGGTATTGATGGAGAATGGAATATGAAAGTCAAGTCATGTTTTTATTGTCTCAAATTAAACCACATTCCTTGCAAGCAAGTCTCCACCCATGTCAAAGCACCTTTTTTTTCAAATCGAGATGCACTTAACTCCATGGAGTACTTGTCCGGTGTAAAATGAACATATGTATTAATGTATTAACGAAGACATGTATAAGATGAAATATCATAAGAATTTATCCTAATCATCAATAGTGGGTTTAAGTCATTGGTCCCTTATCACTTGATTTGAGGAGTGTTCAAATTCATCTCATCTATTCACACTTAATAGATTATACTAGGTATTATGAGGTCCATTTTTATCATTGGTGGGTCCCATTGTGTCCATTAATAGTTTTCCTCATTAAATGGTACTAAAGTAGTTTCTTATATGCTTGACTTAACTCTCAGATTCATAAATTATAGAATCATACCATTGATAGGTTTGGAGACATTGGGCCTAGGAGGAAATTACTCATTTTTTCTACCTCTCCCAAGTTGCGGTGGGGTATATCATTACTATTTGAAAACCTTGAATACTATTTTGGCACTATTATTGGTGCTAGATACCGTGACATAGATCTGGTGCTAGATACTATGATATAGATTATTAGTGCTAGATTCTGTGACATAGATTTGGTGCTAGATACTATGACATAGATCCACATTATATATGGTTAACACTATGATCTGTTTTATGACATGGATCCCCCATGTACTTTCTAATGGCCATGGTATTCCATATTATTACATGGAACCACAACATATTTTGCGAGTCTTCATGGATTTTTCTCTTTTACTGAGAATGGGTATGCCTATCTCATAGACGATTTATATATCTAATTGTTTGATGACTAGTTGTAGGCACTTATAGGTCTTTGATCCTATAAATGTTTACATATGCCAATCTACTCACCATAAATTTCTTAATCTATATATATCTAATTGGTTGATGACTAGTTGTAGGCACTTCTAGGTCTTTGATCAAATAAATGTTTACATATGCCACTCTACTCACCATGAAGTTATGAATTTCTTAATATATTTTAAGCATCAGTTCCTTTTATGACCTTATACATTAGCATACATATGTTATAATTATATTTTCCACCATAGGTATTGTAAGGAATTTACTACATGAGGCTAAAATTAGATAATTGAGTAATTTCTCATAATTATTTTAGAATGGAGTAATTATTCTATCACAGTTTCATATGAAAAAAAAATCATAATTAGAAAAACTCATAATTGAAAAAACATTTGTTGATAATGGAGTGTGGAACGTGAGAAAGATGAGCATAATAGGGAAAAGATAAAGATATGTATGAATTGTGATTTCTTGGTTCACATGCCATGACCTGTATCCACCTAATTCACATCCAATGAAGCCTATATTCAATCTCTTGTAAATTCCTTCAAGAAGATGTCAAATTGGAAGATAGGAAAACCTAAAATTTAAGAGTGGAAATTTTGTTGGAATAAAGTCACTAGCTAAGGAAGGTGTCTTAAGCGGCAAGGAACAAGAAGGGTATTCAACCAAGGCTCAAGGTATAATATGGTTCTTATAATGCTATTCACATTATATTAATATGGATCTACATGATTTCTCCCTCCGTCATATGTTGTATTCAATTCCATATACTATATCTAATTTTTCTTCAATATATTAGGTTAGATTTAGTTGTAATACGGTTATGAAGTAAACTGATAATATCATAGCATAGCAAAAAATATGTTTAAGTACACCGCACAAATTTCATGGCTAGTTTGGTAATGAAATGATACCTAAAATTTATAAAGGAAACAAACTTGTGAGAATGTTCCAAACTGCAATAAAAGAATATAAGACTTTGAATGCCTCAAAGATGCGGAGATAAGTCAAGATCCACAGTTTTTGTACTAATTAGGGTAACCATACGACTAGGCGTTGTATTATGTTGTTGAGCATCTTCGTTTCTGGCCTTTGTTTCAGATGTTCAAAATTAGCACACAGAAACATAATCAAAAGATATGCTACAATTATTTAAAGTTGGATTACATTGAAATTGAAACTTTAATTTCTCATATATTTTTTCAATAAAAAATAATAATAAAGTGGCATCACAACTCGAACATACAATGGTTGATTCCCAAAAGTGCATTGCAGTTACAAACATTTAACCCTAAATCCTTTTCTGCACCTGAAACACAACCAGTGATGGGATGAAATTTCGACTATAAATGTTAGCGGAAATGAGCCTAACCCATTCAGAACACAACCACTTATTTCTCAACATATTTTCGTAATTTTGTAGTAGTAAAAAATATGTTACAAATTTGGATAATTACAACAGAATAAGTTCGTTACAAACTGATTATCCAGATCACGCATCGATTCCCATAAATAGCTTCAAGACTTTCAAGAAGATTTTTGGACCTGCAGAGAAAAGATTTAACACTCTGAGGATGCAAATCTTTCATTATCTCCCTCTGCCTTGAAGCCATTGACGGTAGGAAAAATATGGCAAAGGCCATCCAGGAGCTCGCCATTCTTGAGACTACGCTCTTCTGCGATTGGCCGCAGTGTTTTCTCCAAGGCCATCGTCTTCCCACACATGCTCTCCGCAAAGGGCCATTTCTAACAACTTCCTATCCATTGTTATTGTCTTTCTAGCAACTTCCTATCAGTTGTTACCGTCCTCTTCAAAATCGCAATAGTAGTGTTGGCACCAAAGAGAACAGGTTGCAATTCAACCAACATCACCGCCGATAAAAGTGGGTCGTTACCCATTAGTCGTACTACCTAAGGAGTTAGGTTCAATAATTGTTTTTTCCAACTATTTTAAGACGATCGAATGGCTAAACTTTTTCTAATCATCTAACTTTTAATCCAATGGTGCATAAAGATGACAAGTAGGCAAAAAGGAAAGTGTTTTTCATAGGGAAACGCCTTACGACGTAATTAAATAGAGGCTAATTCCTTGAGGAACAATGCAAGGAAATAGGGACTTTGGCAAGCAAGAATTTTTCTAAGTATTGGCTTGAGCTTATCTAGGAAGCAGTGAGATAGATAGAGATAGTGCGGAGGTTGCTCGGGCTTGAGCAAAAAATTGTAATCTTCTCATATTTTCTAATTAATGCAATATACAGATAGCAGGGGTTTTTAGCTATGGCTTTCCCTAGAAAATCATTGTGTTATGTGCGATTGAATTCTTTCTCTTATATGCTTCATGATTTCATCGATCGTTTCTTGTTTCCACTAATGAGTAGAGTATATTCAAGTCAATTGGTTTAGCATATTACAATTTGTAGTTTGAATCTACAAGGAATCTCTATAGTTAGTTGGTATGTCAACTTCTTGGGGTTGAAACTTTTGCATATGGTCTCTATTTGGTGCACTTGGTATCCCCTTGGAAAGGTCTAGCTGAGAAGTACACATTCCTACTGGGCCCAATCAAGAGCTTGCGGCTATCACTTAGGCCTCGCCACATCCAAAAAAGTGTCATTTAGGGCTTCAAAATGACCTCATAGCACCCAAAAAATTGTAGAAAGATTGCCAATATGGAGAACTAGTCTTTGAGCTAGTGGAATAGGTAAGTGGCCACCAATATCCACTTGGAACACCGCTACTCTTACAACTAGTGGCTTGCCTAAGGAGGTAGGACTCCCTCCATAGCCAGGTTCTACCTGTAACTATATAGTTTAGTTTCTAGTATTTCTTTATAATTCAATAAGCTTAGTAATTGTTCTATTTTATTAAATTGCTTTAACTCACTAATAAGACAAATACAATATTATGTTTTCAAGACCAAAATTATTTACTTTGTTTATAATTACTATGTCTCTTAACTCTATTTTATAATATTGCAATTATTATTTATGTTTGTACTCATATTATTTACATCATAATTGTGGTTTCAACCTTCTACAATATAGCTTGTAGTTTAACGCTGTTATATTGTAGCTTGGTAGCATTGCATATCATGTGCATCTTTGTTACGAAATTCAAGATCATCTAATCCTTGAGAAAGTCACGTCATTGATGCATGTGTGATTTATTTCCTTCATATGTGGTTTGTTCTACTCGTGTTGAGGGTTACAATAGTAAGCTTCCTAAGCCCACTAGGTAGAGGAGTGATATTTCCTTTCCTGCAACTTAGAATAGTAATTCTACCTGTATTGAGGATTACAACAATAAGCTTCCTAATCCCAATAGATAGAAGTGTGTCATTTTAATTCTACAAGCGTGGTTTTGATTGCAAGCTTGGTTTAGTTTTCACAATGACTTGTGAAATGACTTTATTATCTCGCTTTGTGACATTCATTTATAATACTACAACCTCGTTGGAAAATTAACAATATTATACTAACATATATGGTGCATGATAGTTTTCAATTTCATATGAACACATGATTGATAATTAAAATGAATATTTCCTTAGTTATTTGATAAGTAATTAATAGGTTATTGAAGAGATCATTAGTTGGCATGACCGAAATATAGAGCATATGCAATGGAATATAAATGAGAGTTGGGGTGTTGATAACCAACTTGAAAACATGGTCAAGCATCATTAAAATAAAAGAGTAACAAGGTTAATGAAAGCCCATCTCAACATAAGGTCATCCCAATGCACAAAATTCTCCCCAAAAATTGATATGAGGTCAACCAGAGAAAGCATTAGATAACACCTTCCCCTCGTAACGTTAACCATGGGCTATCTAAAGATAGAAAATCTCAAAAACACCATAATACCAACACCAATTAGGTTCCACAATTAGGCAAGGGGGTATCTGATAGATCTTTGAAAGAAAGATCCATTTAAGTGTGTTGCATATAGGATGTCCCATAAGGACAAATATCATCATGTAAAGGATGAAGATCCACACAGCTATATTGATCCATTGAAATACTTTGAAAATCATTTGTAAATTAGAGTGGGAAGAATCCTACAAATCTCTATGAATGGAAACTGCATCAAAGGAGTAGAGAGGGGTTTCTCTTCACAAATAAACAACCACTGATGCAGGAGCATTCGGGCACCCTTAATCAAAATTTAAACTCAGAGCTGTGAAAAGGGAAAACGTGGACAATCATGGTAAACCAGGGCAAATTCTGTTTAAAATAGACCTAAATTGATGGAATTGATAAGTCTTTAGAAGACTTAATCAAGTGTAATTATCTGCCATGTATGCGTATATAGAGATTAGGGGATATGATTGAGCGATCTCAAGAGAAGATCATGGATCTAGAATGATCCATGATTTTGTAGTTATTTTTATAAATTGTGTAACTGCATGTGGAGATGGGAGAGAGATTGGATACAATGTAATCAAATGGAGAATTTGTGACTAAGGTTGAGATGCCTTAAACTGTAACCTAGTTCTGTATATAATGAAATATGCGCGTTGTCTGTATTTCATGTGTCTGTGTATTGTTTAATCATAATTTAGATGTATGTGATGGAAGAGTTAAAATCTCGTGTTATAAATCTATTGATTGACCATCGATCACTATAAGGATCGATGGCGATCCAATGTTTATACAAAATCATAGATTGAGTGTTGTATGGAGTATGTGAGTGCTTTAACGAGTATGGTAGAGATAGATCGTGTTTAAAGTGAATTCCATCAATACGCAGTAGATCAATGAGTAGGTAGAAAAGAATGGGAATTGTCGGATCGTTTAGATCGATGGATATTAATGGCGGAAGAGGAATCTGGAGGAGCCGTCGCAGCCACCCGATGGGCCGAGATCTACGGTCATCGCATGGCATAGAAACATGGGTGTTAATCAGTAGAAGAGTGGTTTTCATAGGCAGAAGTGGATTCTTGCATGACCTCAAAACCGTAAGCGGGATTTGAAAAACGGAGCCGATGAAGTTATGAACCATACCTTAATCCAGTTGAAGTCCGGAGGTGATCGAGCCGTCCGTTGAACCTGTGATTGGACGGATATCGCGTCGAAACATACATGAGCGATTATTTGGAAATCGGAAGATGAGTGTTTATTCAACGGGTTTAAAACCTCGTTGAGATCCGACGATCAAGATTGTCCGTTGGGTAAAAGATCGGACGGTAATCGCGTGCGAACTTGTGCGGAGGTTAATGGAATTTTCAGACCTAATGTGTTTATCAACGCAGTTAATTTTATTTGAGATCGAGTCCTAAGCGTTCAAAGTGGGACCGATGTTCATTGTCAGGTTTTCTTTGGATTTCTGTTGTTTGTTTGTTTCCTGTTTTTAGGGGAAGTCTGCCTATTATAGAGCTTCCGATGTAAACGTGGGCCATAACCCACAGGTCCACGTATAAATTAAGTGAAGATGTAGTTTTACTGCATAAAAGCGGTTTTGTTAGCATCAAAGTGGTATCGAAGTCAGGAAAATATTTCCTGTGAAAAGGAGTTTGCGAATAAAAGGAGGAGGTACAGTTATGTTGAACACTGGTGAGTTTGTGGTCTTTACACTGTTGTATAGATAGTGGAAGTGGAAGGTGAGAAGAGTGCAACAACGTAGAGCATGGAGTGCTCATATGGTTCCAAAGAGAAGAGAACTAGAGAGATGTCGAAAGACTAAGCTTAGAGGAGAGAAGCTTGGTGAGGTATCATGTAGCAGGGAAGACTATTACTACAGAGGTTTCGTTGCAGCTCACGGAAAGATCATAATGACAATTCCACTGAGGAGGTGGGTAGAATTGCTAAGGGATTAAGGAGAATCATATGACTAGGAGGTCATAAATTTTTGTACCTCGGGAGTCTGATGCAAGAGCATCCGGGCAGCCTTAATCAAAATTTGAACTCAGAGTTGTGAAAAGGGAAAATGTGGACAATCATGGTAAACCGGGGCAAATTCTGGTCAAAATAGAACTAAATTGATGGAATTGATAAGTCTTTAGAAGACTTAATCAAATGTAATTATCTGCCATGTATGCATATATAGAGATTAGGGGATATGATTGAGTGATCTTAGGAGAAGATCATGAATCTAGAATGATCCATGATTTTGTAGTTATTTCTATAAATTGTGTAATTGTGTGTGGAGATGGGAGAGAGATTGGATACAATGTAATCAAAAGGAGAATTTGTGACTAAGGTTGAGATGCCTTAGACTGTAATCTAGTTTGGTATATAATGAAATATGTGTGTTGTATGTATTTCGTGTTCCTGTGTATTGTTTAATCATAATTTAGATGTACGTGATGGAAGAGTTAAAATCCCGTGTTATAGATTTATTGATCGACCATCGATCATTATAAGGACCAATGGTGATCCAATGTTTATACGATGTCATAGATTGAGTGTTGTATGGAGTATGTGAGTGCTTTAACGAGTATGGCAGAAAGAGGTTGTGTTTAAAGCGAATTCCATCAATATGCAGTAGATCAACGACGTAGGTAGAAAAGAACGGGAACCGTCGGATTGTTTAGATCAATGGATATTAATGGCAGAAGAGGAATCTGGCGGAGCCGTCGTAGCCTTTCGATGGGCAGAGATCTATAGTCATCGCGTGGCACAGAAACATGGGCGTTAATCAACTGAAGAGTGGTTTTCGTAGGTGGAAGCGGATTCTCGCGCGGCCTCAAAACCGTAAGCGGGATTTGAAAAACGGACCCGATGAAGTTATGAACCATACCTTAATTCAGTTGAAGTCCGAAGGTGATCGAGCCGTCCGTTGAACCTGTGATCAGACGGATATCGTGTAGAAACATACACAAGCGATAATTTGGAAATCAGACGCAATAAGGTTTTATTCAATGGGTTTAAAACCTCGTTGAGATCCGACGATCAGGACCGCCCATTGGGTAAAAGATGGGATGGTAATCGCGCGCGAACATGTGCGGAGGTTAATGGCACTTTCAGACCCGATGTGTTTATCAACGCGATTAATTTTATTTGAGATCCGGTCTTTAGCGTTCAGAGTGGGACTAACGTTCATTGGCAGGTTTTCTTTGGATTTTCGCTTTTTGTTTGTTTCCAGTTTTTAGGGGAAGCCCGCCTATTATAGAGCTTTCGATGTAAACGTGGGCCATAACCCACATGTACACGTATAAATTAAGTGAAGATGTAGCTTTACTGCGTAAAAGCGGTTTTGCTAGCATCAACCACAAACTTGTCAAATTCATTATAAGTCATTGCCAAACATTGAGGGGTAAGCATATGTTACCAACTATAATATCCAATATATAAGTATTAATCCCTAGAATATTAAAAATATATCCAATTAAGGTGGAGTAAATACCAAGAGCATTTTCCTTTGAATGTAATGTAACACAATTTGCAAAGTATGGTTTCATATGTGCAAGGAATACATAGTCCATTTGGTCTAGAGAAGAGACAACAAAGCCATGAACACAGTAACCATAAGATGTGGTGTGTGTAAGTTAAAGAATAAATCAATATGAATGAAATGACAAGATAATACAAATGAGAGCTCGGGCCATGTATTTATACACAACTCAAGTGACATGTCTTTTTGAGAAGGAAGGCATACCTTCAAAAGGGGGGTTATGGGTCCACACAACAAGGGCACACACCCAAAAAGAAGGTGACTAGCTTAACCTAGTAAAATATATGAAAAACACATGTGAAAATTACCATCATTCAATAGAAATATTGTCATATTATACAACACCTAAACTTGTGTATGTAATAGACAATACTTAACACAATTGGTCTCTATCTATGCCAACCTACATCCATCTTGACTTTGGATCTACCAAGCACCGAGAGGGATCAAATCTTTTTGCACTCTAAAAGAGGTTTGCACCTCAAGATATTTGATCCCTCTTGACGCTTGGTAGATCTATAGTTAAGATGGATCTAGATTGGTTCATATCAACAAATAAGATTGTTAGTTTTAGTTTTACCATAAATACATAAACACATTAAACAATGATAACCAAGTTAAATGTTATTTATTCCAACTTTCAAGTCACATATAATTTGCCACTAAACCATTCATCATGTACACTATTGTGCACTTGTGGTGGCATGATTACCTAACATCATAAACCTAATTTTCCACATGTATATCAAATATTCATGTGTGTGTGAACATTACGATGCGTCCCTGTAGTCTATGTACAACTCTTGCTAGTGGTAATCATGTCAATTCACTTGAGGCTTGGATTGCTTAAGGCTCAAATAAATTATATGCTTTATATCTAAAAGTAACCTATCTCTCTTTTCTCTCACTCTCTTCTCTCCCTCACTATTTCTCGCTCTCCTCTCTCCCTCACTATCTCTCCTTCTTTGTCTCAAGTCCTCTCTCTTCCTTCCTCTCTCCCCTTTTATGTCCCACCTCCCTCCCTCTCTCTATAGAAATTTCACGTGTAGAACAAACCGATATACGCTACTTCTACAAAACATTAAGCGGAAGCATAATCGAATTCATGATCAACATCAAGTAGAAACATGCATAACTGATCAAGAGAAATCAATCACACATAACACAGAATATATCACTCGGGAAAGCACCAACATAAAACCCCAACACTGTATTATCAGTCAAGTGGAAATCCTCTTCAACATACAAAAAGAATCAACTCAATAGCTATCATGCTCTCTCTGTACTCTAATGATCTTTAATCAGAAGATGAAAATCATGGACTACCTAGGCCTCATTATATAGGCCACAAGTCCTCCAATCTCCTATAATACGTATTTATCTTGGAAATAGATCCTTTTCCATGAAATGAATACTTACTAGAAATATCCAAGCATCTGATAGTACATTGTCCCTCATCTAATCTCAACTGGGTCTCTGTCTGAACTGACATGCATCAGTTATCCATGAGGGAATGCTTAGTTATCTGAAATAATAATTGTCACATGCATGCAAGCATTAACAAACTATATTTCATTAATTTAACAACTTGTTAAATTAATATAACTGGACTTGACCAAGTAAAACTAAGTCAACTGATCCTCTCATTATAGAACTAAACCTTATCTCTGTTAATCAAGGGATAAATTCCTAAATCAAGAGAGAAAATAATTGCATGATCTCACAAAGACTTCTAGTTTAATTTTCCATAACTAATTAACTCATAGAGATTAATTAATTAATATTTTAAACTGCTGTTAAGACCAAATTCGATTTTATTTCCTATAGATAGACTAGGGACTGCTATAAATAGGAAGGGACCCAGAAATGCTATTTTTAGAACTTTCTATTTTTAGTAGTTTCACCTCTCACCCAATGTGGCCAATGACCTCACTGGCAAAACTACTATTTTTAGACATGCTATTTTTAGCACATTCTAAATTTAACATTTCTTTTTGCACATTTTTCAACACTCCCTCTCAACAAGAAAGGCTTTCTCTCGAACCCAATCCTGTAACTCTGGAATGTTCTGCATGCAACACATCTACCCAGTCCAATTGCTCCAACAACACTTGGAACAAAAACACTCCTAACTGACCACTCTGTTGGGCTAGGAACATACTCTGATGCTGAAGCTCTATCTGCTGCTGACAAGTGCTCCCTCTCTGACATTTGCGCTACTGCAACATCTCTATGCATCTCACACCATTGCACACGTCTCTGTGCCACCTAGCACTGTGCAAAACACTTGTGCCTCTCGCATTGCTGCAGCCTGCTAGCTATGTGCTGTCCTGGGATTCACTGCACTGTCGCTCTCTCTGCTCCATCCGCATCTGTCTCTACCCAATCAGTCAGTTCCTACTACTACACATCGGGGCTCCCGTAGCAAGGTCTCATCTAAGAGGTTGGGTACCTCAAGGATCTTGCCCCTCCTCCTTGGGATGATCACTCTTTATCGCCCCACCTCCTACTTGGAGGTATGGCTGCATGTGATCCCTCAGCCCACCTGGCTTGAAGTTTCCCCCTACTGGACGTCTCTGCATGAGTAGATCTCTCTACTCGATTTCCACTCAGCTTCTGTAGTTGTGGTTGCTCCACAACCTCCTGAAGCTGCTGCACCAATCGTGGCTCCTCCACAATTGTCTGAGACTTCTCCTGGCATTGCATGTTGAGAGGTAACATACTCTCCCTCTCAACCACCAAGTATCTAACTTTTGCCTTGCTCCTCAAGGATTTGCATGCATCTTGTACCTCAAGTGCATACAGGTTCTTAGTTAGCACACCAATCTATTTCCACTTTTCCGCCGTCATGGAATTTTCTAGAAAAAGAGCTGATTTTAAATCAACGATATCTCCCTCATCCGAAGTTCGATTCAGCCGATTTTTTTTTTTTGGTATTTTTTTGCAAAGAATCCAAACTTGCTATTTATTTATGAAAATTTTGTACAGAAATTTTCAGATCTGCTCTGCAAACTCTCGGCCCAAAACTCAAAACTTTGAAATCTCTTCTCAGTATATTGTTCTCTCCTTGATCACCTGTGCTCTGATACCATGTAGAAATTTCACCTGTAGAACAAACCGATATATGCAATGTCCTAAAGCATAATACTTGTTCTACTTCTACAAAACATTAAGTGAAGCATAATCGAATTCATGAGCAACATCAAGTAGAAACATGCATAACTGATCAAAAGAAATCAATCACACATAACATAGAATATATCACTGGGGAAAGCACCGACATAAAACCCCAACACCGTGTTATCAATCAAGTGGAAATCCTCTTCGACATACAAAAAGAATCAGCTCAGTAGCTATCCTGCTCTCTCTGTACTCTGATGATCTTCAATCAGAAGATGAAAATCATGGACTACCTAGGCCTCATTATATAGGCCACAAGTTCTCCAATCTCTTATAATACGTATTTCTCTTGGAAATAGATCATTCTCCATGCAATGAATACTTACTAGAAATATCCAAGCATCTGATAGTACATTGTCCCTCATCTGATCTCAATTGGGTCTCTGTCTGAACTGACATGCATCAGTGATCCATGAGGGAATGCTCAGTTATCTGAAATAATAGTTGTCACATGCACACAAGCATTAACAAACTATATTTCATTAATTTAACAACTTGTTAAATTAATCTAACCGGACTTGACTAAGTAAAACTAAGTCGACTAATCCTCTCATTATAGAAGTGAACCTTATCTTCTTTAATCAAGGGATAAATTCCTAAATCAAGAGAGAAAAATATTTGCATGATCTCACAAAGACTTCTAGTTTAACTTTCCATAACTAATTAACTCATGGAGATTAATTAATTAATATTTTAAACTGTTGTTAAGACCAAATTCGATTTTATTTCCTATAGATAGACTAAAGACTGCTATAAATAAGAAGGGACCCAGAAATGCTATTTTTAGAACTTTCTATTTTTAACAGTTTCACCTCTCACCCAATGTGGCCAATGACCTCACTGGCCAAACTGCTATTTTTAGACATGCTATTTTTAGAAGGTCTATTTTAAACACATTCTAAATTTAACATTTCTTGTTGCACATTTTTCAACACTCTCTCCCCGTTGAACTGGATCTCTCCCTCCCTCCCTTTCTCCTTTCTCTCTGCAATATTTATGAAAGTTTTTAGTAATGGTGAGGAGAAAGGGTTTAAAGATATCTCAAAAGTAATTATAACCTTTTTTTCTTTCTTTTAGATTTAGTTAAAAAATGTTACAAAATTAAATTATTTTGATTATGGAATGAGTTATGATTTTTGGGTATTTGGTATTTGACAAACCATGGTATTGTAACAAAACCTATTTAAAAGTTAATAATATCCAAAGTAAAGTGGAAGTGAATATGTATGGTTAAAATCTTTGTTATATTGTAAGTATTAAATATGGTTAGAAATCATTATTTTAATTTATATAGATTTTACATTTTACATTTTGCATTATACACTTCACATTTGAGTTTTTACATTATATTTTACGTTATACACTTCACATTTTAATTTTTACATTTATATATATATATATATATATATATATAACCTAAACTTGTGTATAAATAGACAACCATTAAAGGGCATCTATCTCCAACAAAAAAAACCACAACAAAGAACCTTGAATTTGCCTAACCACAATGTCCCTAACCTTGAAAAACAAAAACAACAAAAAAAACATTTATTTTTTAACTCCACATACAAATTTAAATTTAAGCTCAAAAGTTAATTCAATCAATAAAACTATCTACCCAAAACATGTTATTAAAGAACAAATAATTAAAAATCAAATTTTGTAAAATCTAAAAATAAAGAAAAATCACATATCACATTACAAAATCTAATAAAATTAGAAAGTATATTGCCAACATAAAAGCTATAAATCACCTCGCCAACTCTCATAAAGTTTGATATTCCAATCCTAAAGAGAAGGAATTCCATAATTAAAAATATATATATAATTAGGTGTCGATATATATTCAACAGGCTATTTTTTCTAAATTTAAATTAAAAAATATATATAATTAGAGGTTTATATATATTCAAAAAGTTAAGATGAAATAACTTTTCCTTAACTAATAGATAAAATGTCTTTTTTTTCAATTTTATTTAAAATCCCATAGCATTTTCAAAATTATTTAGTTTTCAAAAATAAAATGGTTCAAACTTTTCAAGTTATTGAATTATTTTCAAAAATAAAATGGTTCAAACTTTTCAAGTTATTGAATTAAAAAAAATGTATTCAAGGTATTGAATTAAAAAAAAATTAAAATGCATTCAAGGTATTGAATTAAAAAAATGTATTAAAAAGCGATTAAAAATGTATGAACTAAGCAAAATATAAACCTACTTGAAAAACCTACCTCACACTTATTCTTTTGTACAAACATCGTGGTTCAGAAAACAAACGAACGATCCCTTAACCAAGCTAGGCGAGTTGCCTGCGTGTAACTTCATTCTTCTTCAATTTGGTTGTTTGGGTACTGTTTTTCATCGAGAATAGAAAAGCAAAAGCGTAATTAAATGGCTATCCGATCTGCTGGGAATGGTCTACTAATCTATTCAGTTTGTTTGAACATCTCCTCACCCTACTGATTGATCTTAAATCTTATAGAATTTGATGTTTGCACATTAAATTCAAACATGGGCAGTTGGTGGTTGGAGTAATTGTGGATTAATAAACTCATTTTCTTGGGATTGGGATCGTTTGATGAAATTTTAAACGGTGATACATTAATGAAGAGAGCGTGAATCTAGTTTTTGCTCCCGGCCTCTGCTTGCATATGAGTTATTAACAGGCCTTGATTTGGATAAGTAAAATACTTTTCAGTCACCGAGAAAAAGGGTCGGCTTTTGAGAAAAAATGGTGATCTGAAGATGCGTTTTTCTTTCTTTCTCAGAAGTTTCATACATGGGCTGAAGGCATTACAGATAAGGGGTTTGTGTGAATAATCATTGTTTCACCCTCTGCCGCTTAAAAGAGATTGCTATATACCATCATAAATGATTTACAAGAGATGGGCTACTAAGAAGGGTTGATTGGAGAACATATTTATTTAGATTTGGATTCTGGTTTTATGCTGATGAAACTCGGGGCTGAAACTAAGCTCTGTGTTTATTAGGCACCCACGTGTTCACCGTGGCTCAAGAGGTTCGCTTGCAAATTTTAGATTTTGCCGTTTGGGTATGCTAGGCAGGCGCCCTCGCACATTGCACCCGGTGGGTGTGGTGCCTGCCTCGTTGAGATCCCTCCTGCCTGATGTGCAACGGGCCAGATTGGCAGGTCGGTGGTTCTTTTGTAGATTGCTTGGGGGAATCATAGTTCTCGCACTTATATTATTCAGAGCAATATCCTCTAGCCAATTCTTTACCGCCGGCACTGTTCCAATGCGCAACCTTAAACAGGAGTTTCCAATGAGATTTGTTATCATGACCCTTGAGTACAAGAAATCCACATTTAGTGGCAATGGAGTCTATGCCCAATCGATTGCACGATCCCTTGCCAAAAGAGGCAACCATGTATTGGTAATCAGTGCCAAACCGACAAACAGAACCAGTGGTCCAGACAGCGGTGCAGAAGACGTGCACGAAGCCATGCAAGAAATCGGATCAAGGATGTATGAAATAGATGTGACAGTGGATGGAGCGCAATGGGGAAGATTGGATTGGAAATCCCCTTGGCGTAGCTTTGCTGATGGCATGACCGAAAGTGTTGTGAAAATGGTCGTGGAATTCAACCCATCATGGATCTTGGTTGTAGATTGGTCAGCGCTTCCTGCATTCTCATGCCTAAAGGAGGCTGCAGGAAACCAGCATTGGCCAATGGCTTTTCTCAATTTTCGCATATATTATATATCAGAGTATAAGGGTGATCAGGGGATCATGGAGAAGGAATTTTATAAGAACATGGAATCAAAGGCTGTGTCAATGGCCTCTGCTGTTGCTGCTTTAAGCTCTAGAGATGCCCACATACTCTTAACAGAACTTGGATTTGGCATCGCTCCTGGTGTTTTGCCGAGGCCCCTGTTTCCTCCACTTCGAGAAGACATCCGGTCTTTGGCTATGTCAGTGTTGAAAAGCTCCGAAAAATGGAAGGAAGGGAGGAAGTATATTTCCTGCTGCGTCCGCCTTTCTCAAGAGAAAAATGCAGACCTTTTTGCTTCAATTATTGAGTCTCTTAGTGATTTTATGACAGAACAAGGCATTTTACCTTTTCTATGTGGAGGAGCTCATGGAAATGGAGATTATGCAAAGGCTATTAAACAAAGGGTGAAGATCGCATTTCCAAACGCAGTAGTTTACGAAGGTTTTATGGGTTCAAGTCAGCTTGCAGATATTTATTCTCAGACACTATTAAATGTGCATCCCTGTATCTATGATGCATATGGAATGACTATAGTTGAGGCAGCTGCATTTCAAGCCCCTTCTATCGTACATGTTGGACCAGGCGGTGCAGTTGGAGCCGCAGAATTTTTGGACCCAGAAAAAGGTCAAGTTTTTGGTGTTGATTTGAATGCTCCCATAGACATCCTGTCCAATAAAATAAAAGAATTGGTATTAAACGAAAAGAAGCTAGCCCAGATTGGTAAGGCAGCAGGCATGCGGAGTCTCTCGTGGGATGAGGATGCCAATGCACAGCAACTCCTGACAATTCTTGAGAGTTCCTCTGCTATATCAAATTCAGAGACTGAACTTCAGAGTCTGGAAGGATGTAAGCATGTCTAAACATGTTAGGGTCCCTTTTGTCAATCCTCCTGATTTTCTATGATATTGAAATTTCTTGAGACATTCAAGTTATTAGTATGGAAGTATAAAAATACTTCTAGATTGCATTGTACATTTCTAGCTGTTGTTTTAACAAAGCAGGGTAAAGCTTTGACAAATTGACGAAGCGGTTCTTGTCTCTACATTTGCTATTCTTTTGTCAGTCAGTGTGCTTCTTTTGTTTCTACTAAAGTTTGCTTTACCTTGACAATCAGTTTTGTATTAGAGATAATTATCATCTCCACATCTGAGTTCTAAGGGAGTTACAGTGAAATGCCAATGTAAAGTGACAAAGCAGACAGATCAGTGACCAGTGAATGTTTCATGTGGCTATAGTTGGAAACTTAAAAAGAATGCAATGCAGCTTGCATTGACATCTATTTCCATTTCATCAAATATTTAGGACAAATTTACTGCTCTATACATCGAGAATGCTTCCTCATAAATGAGTTAACTTTTATTCCAATCGTGCGTTTGGCCAGCCTCTTCTTCAGGAAGAGTCGTTACAAAAATTGTGTAGCTTGGCATATGTAAAAAGGTCTAAGGCATAAGCTACCTGCCTAGCATAGTTGATGCACAGCCATGCTTATGTATCTAATTTATGAGTTAACTTTTATTCCAATCGTGCGTTTGCCCAGCCTCTTCTTCAGGAAGAGTCGTTACAAAAATTGTGTAGCTTGGCATATGTAAAAAGGTCTAAGGCATAAGCTACCTGCCTAGCATAGTTGATGCACAGCCATGCTTATGTATCTAATGTGGGAAAAGTTGTGCATGAAGTATATGCCCCTTCACTTGTTTGAACTTTGAAAATCTGTGATGGAAATTGGAGGACACACTTCCCAAATTGGATTTAGGATGTTGAATGCCGTTATGATCCACCATTTTGGGTGATTGTGGTTGGAGCGATATAGCTGATAGATATATCTAATATTTAGTGGAGACATGCATAGAATATTAATATATATGATGTACCTACAGCTTCTACCTTAACTCATGTAGATGTGCATTTGCAGTCAGCAAAATACTTTAGATTCTATTCGAGTATGCGTGAGATTGCTGTTCTTTCTCCACAATTTTGTGTGCCTTGATCTCATGCATAGACTTTCTTACTTCTGATTGGGAATTATGAAGGATGTAGAATTTCTCAAGGCCAATGCTCTTGTGTTCCACATGTCTTTTGATTCGAAATGAATGATTATATTATTTGTTATCTATCTTGATGCTTTTATAGTGGAAAAATTGGAGGAATTAACTTGCAGGGTCATTTTTACCGACAGGTCCTAGTTTAGATAATTGGGGTATGAAACTTTTTAGACCCATTTTGAGGAATCAAACGAAATTTTTTGGCATCCAAAAACTCTTGCTTTCACAAAACCTCTTGGCGCTATTGCACACTCTCAAAGTTTAAAATGGTGCAAGATTCACATCAAACAAAGTTTGTATGCAAGAGTTATGTCTCTGCAAATTAACCTACCATGTTGACCACCAGGGTACGAGTGGATGCCACATCATCCCCCGTTACTCATACATATGGTGCTAACCACATGTGGACTTTGAAGAAAACTTAGAAGGTTCAAACTCATAACTCTAGTTGGGGGTTGAGGGAGTCAAACCTTACCCCTAGTTGGCTATCGGGCTATCCGGGGCACTAGGAGGAGTAGGGTTTCCATCCTATGCTATCGTATCTTGTTTCGTAGTTGAGTAGAGCAACTGAATGTGGGAAGCTAAAGAGCAACCATATATGCCAGAAGTCTTAGATAATGCCATGGAAAGTACTTGTTTCTTTGTGCTTGCACATTTTCCATACCAAATAAAAGAGGAAAGAGCACTTCACCTTCTAGCTAGGTTTTCTCCTGTAAGGGCTTCCTAGGGCAATTTTTGTGTCTATTGTAGATGTTGTGTGTATTTCTTTCTATTCTATATTTCTTGCATTTCAACTATTTCATTTAAATAAATAGAAAATCAGCTAACTAACAAATATGAAATTAAAAAAAAAGTTGAAGAATTTCAACCCCCACTCCAGTTATCAGTTTTCCTTTCACTCTATGAATTTAGTTTTTAAATCCAAGCATAATAAAAAATTCTAAAATCTGGAAATGACAATCATTTCTGAAAACACAAATTTAGAGATTTCACAACTGCTGAAATTGCAGAAATAAAACACAACAAAATTATGATAGCCACACACAGAAAGTAACACAGTGATTTTTGGTCAATGTGACCCTTGAAAACCCCCTACAACTTTTGGGGAAAACCAGTTTGAAAGCTCTTCTTTATTTTTGAAAATGCTTTTACAGAGAAACTGAAATACATAGTAAAAATTTCAGCAACCACAAATTACAACTTATCTCAATTTCCGTGCTTGAACTCCACCTTGAAAATCGTGCCAATCAACAAAAAGCCAAAACTTAAATTTTTACAGCAATAAAACAACATTAAATGCTATACGGCCTACCTCGAAAAATGTGCCCAGAACTTGCTGTATGGACTGTACATACAGTATAGATTTCAACAGTACGATTGCCTCAAAATTCGTGCCCAAATCTGCCTCAAAATTCATGCCCTTGCTGCTGTCCCTCTTCCTCGATTTTTGTGTCGTCTCTCTTCCTCGATTTCTATGCCTTTCTCATGTTGTATGGTTTTGCCTTGGGATGTGTGCCAATAAATGCTATTGTCCAGATTTGCTGAAATGTATTCTTGCTGCTCTCCTTCACTTCCTAACTGCTCAGAAATTTTCTCTTTGCTCTCTCTTCTCTTTCTCTCAAATGCTCATGAAAGAATGAATGATCTTTTCCTCTTATCTTCTCATTTTATTATCTAAATGACCTTTTGGGTTACCCTAAGATCTAATGGCTGAGATTCATTTAGATCTAGGGATGAGAATAAATATGCATTTAATTTTCACTTTCTATTTTTTAACCCACCCACTTAAATAAAGACCCACTTAGCCTTTTATTTCCATTGTCACTTTTTCACTTGCTAATTCTTCATTGAGTTTAATAAAGTCACCTTTAAATTAGAATGTAACTTTACCACTTATAAAGTCACTTTTAAATTAGAATGTAACTTTACCACTTATGAAGTCACTTTTAAATTAAATTGACTTTACCACTTATAAAGTCACTTTAGGAGAAAAATACAAATAAATTTGGACACTTTTCCCTATGGCAAAGATCAAAGCCTTAGGGAACCACTTTTCCTCTGGTAACTAAATTTTAACAAAAGTTAACAATAAATATTTTAGTAATTTTATCTGATTTGTTGTGGTGAATTATTCTAGTGGAATATCCATGGTAGTTTACAAATCATCATTTTAGTCGTTCATGGAGAAATGTAATCTAACTATAATAGTTATGATATTGGTTGATTGTTGGATCTACCTTGAGAGTTTGGAAAACATGTCTCACCACAATTGTAGACTTGTGCAAGTTGTGGAAAAAGACTTGTGTAAGAGCAATGCTATGGACATTGTAGGGTCCAAATTGTAGATGTGGAAGTCCCACATGAAAACTTGCGCAAGAGCAAAATTGTAGACCATGTAGGTGTAAGGTTGCAGACTTGCAAAAGCTTTAGAAGAACACTTGCGGAAGAGTAAGTTGAGAACCTTGAAGGGCTACAATGGGGACTTGTAGAAGTCTTACAAGAAGACTTGCATAGTGGCAATGTAACATACCCAACTCCTTAATGCTTGATTAGTGTTGCAGGGTATCTAAACTCGACCTCCATAGTTAAATTATGCATATGGAGCTATAAAGATTTCGCTCTTCTCCAACTTCCTCAAAGTTCATCTCTGACATCAACATCACCTTTTGCTCATCAAGAGCTTTCCAACAATGTAAGTTTTCTCTAGGTCCAAGCTCCAAGCACAAAGCTACGCCCACATAAAGAATTGACCTCCTATTGCCATGTGGTTTATATACCACTTTCACGTGGCACCCTCCTGCCCTCATGATGCTATAGTGTAATGCCATGTCACAAGTATGTGGCGGACTTCAGCACATCAACTGGAGAATCTTGTCTTGCTTCTTATTGAGCTTGGTAGTTTTAGGAGGAATTTTGAAAAATCCTTGCCTTACTCTCTCCAATACCCAAACTTCGACACCTTACATCACAACCTCGTCTAGTAATGACAAGTGCCTCTCTAGCAACAGATGGGGTTTCGACTTCCTTTACTAATAGGGGATCAACTAGCTATGAAAAGGTCCAACCTCTCGAAAACTTGATGCTCAACAATCCCACTCTTACCAATAGGAAAGTTCTTGTCAATTGACGTACTTGTTGGTGTCTATTAGCATCGAGAGTTCATAAGGGTTCAACCTCAACATGTGTGCGATCCACGATTCGTCATATGATAACTCACGAACGTACCATTACTCGACAAGAAAGCAAGTTTTGTTAGCATCGAGGGATTAGCTTGATCACAAGTCTTGACCATCGAAAGTCGAAAGGTTGATTCCTGACAATCAACCGTTTGCAGACCCATTTGGGCTAGGCTTCCGTTCACAACCCCTGTTGACCATATGACCAAGGGAAAAGAATAATGACCAACCTGGATGACTTGAGCTCTGAGCTACTTGACAAAATATCTATTGGTCGACGAGGAATGGCATGAGACAGAAACATCTCCATCAACCAACAGATTTGTCGGGAACTGTCAACGTTGAGGTTGTGATATGGATCCACATCATTGGGCCCCCAATTATCCTGGGGCTTGATAGCTCGATACATCAATGTTGTTGGCCCGAGGTCGTGACAAGCCCTTTCTCTTGTAGCTCTTGGTCATGACCCCCCAATGGCCATGTGACTAGGGTCAAGCCAAAGGCCTCCACCCTCGAAATTCTTAAGGGTTAATCCCTAAATTTTTGTAATCTCCAATAGAGTTTCCAGTCTCGTTATGAGGTTTGAAAATTACTTTCAATAGGTTGATACTACCTCCAAAGGATTTTGAAGACTTAAATGTCTTCTCCAACATGCAACAACCTCTCAAGGACCTTTGGTCAAGCATCTTTGAGAGGAAGATAGAAAGATGGCCTATGGCAAAATACTCAACTTCACTAAACTAAAGAACTTCTCCTTGCTCACTTAACACTGAAACTCCCCATCCTAGACTTCTATCTTGGCTTTTCTCTTGAGGAAACCGAAGTCCCTTCAAACATAGGAGGACCTTCAAGCCCTCTCACACTCAACAAGGATGCAGTCTATGTTGTTCCATCCCATAATTGGTTTGGGTGATACTAGCCACTTTAACAAATTACAAGAAGAGCTTAGGCCCCAAATTAACTTTGCATTATTATTTCCAGTCTCACATTTTATATTCTTTATGGAATACATGCCACCAAGGTATATTTCCATGAATAGAATTTATCCAATAGGAAGAAATAACAACTAGAGGCCAAGAACTGTTACATCTCATTGTTACATCATACACAAGAAACTAGCATAGGCATGGTCATATGAAGTATTAATAATTAAACATCTTTCAGTTCCTACACACTTATTAGATGTTTGACTATGTACATGTCAATCCACTTTTACTAGCAAGCATAACAACCGACATAACAATAATTATGGGTCTTAAACAATAATGTCATTTTGTTCATAGGAAATATATACACTTAGTTGATATACTATAGGTACTAGAAATTGAAGAAGGGTAAGCCACTCTCCACCAAACCTTAGGCTCAACTACATTGTTGTCTTTCTTGCAGTTGGCCACTCCCGAGCTAGATTTGATGCCTTGGGAAAATCTTCACTCAATTTCTCTTAAAATCACAGGCATGTAGTAAATGTGAAGGGTACTCTCATTCACCTGTAGGGTTCAAGAATTGAACTTCAATGGTCAACTCAGACCTCTTAACACAACATATATGGCCATCGAAGGCCAACACAACACAAAAGGGAGCCCTTTATTGATCTAGCAGTCCCTCAACGCTTCCCTTCTCTAGTGCCTTTCGTGCCACAGACAAATACTTATTAAGGATTTCCTCTTGGACCTGATCTTAGATGAAGGCTTCTCACTAAATCCCCCTATTTCACTTCAAGACTCTTCTCCACACCCAATGGCTGTAACTCAAGAGGCTTCTAGTCACCTCCTATTCAAAGTCACTTCCTTGCACTCACTTGTGTAAAGGTACCATTCACCCATTCATAGGTTATAACTCTCTGGTATGCAATTCTCTCTTGTATTTTATTCCTCGTTTTGTCTTTCGCTCCCTGTCTATGCTTTTCTATTGCTTAACACCCCCCACGAGTGCTACTGCTTATATGTGTGTGTCTTGGAGTTCTCCTTGGGTTGCATGGTTAACTTGTGGAAGACTCCAAAATGGTACGTAGCCCATGCTCTAGGTCGGTTTAGTACCACTTGCCCCATTCACTCATTATTGATGGCAATTGGTAACCTGACTACTAAATCATGGAAACATAGGGCAAAATTGAATTTCAACAGGATAGGAAGTTTCCCAATCCCCTCGTAGCTTTGTTAGTTTTTGTAGCATCAGATGGTGTTCTAGTCTCAAACTTTGTGGAGAGGCTAAAACACATGAGTTCTCCAAAACCCAGAAATCATTTGTGGAAAGTCCACCTATAGACAACTTAATTAAATTAAATGATCGATAATTAAAAATGCCTAAGTCTAACTTAGGGAAATCGATTAATTAATAGGACTTAATTGAGAAAGGTGAGAATTATTTAGAAACTCACACAGATAGACTTAGAGATGAATTTAATCGTGGTAGTTGAAGTCTCAACTGGATATTATAAGAGGAAGTCGATGGGTAGATGGAGAATACACTAGTGCAAATACTCAATGATCAAGGTAGTTCTATTTTCCTGTAACAGGTGATTCAGTAGTGAGATCGAGCTAGTGATCGAGTAATAGGTGGCAGAGGGGCAAAGTAGTAGATTTCCAGAGGAGTTTCTAGTTCTGGAAGAGTCAAGAGAGGAGGTCGTATTATTTCTCTAAGAGGCTGCATAGGGGTTTCACAATAGCCTCAAAAAGGTATATCGATTCAATTAAGGAAAAAGTCGATTCAATTGTTGGTGGCTAGGAAAATTCCCAGTAGGCCAAGCGAATCACGTCCAGGGGCAGAGACAGGTAGGACGTCTGATTCAGAGGGAGTTTCAGGCAGTGCGTATAAGAGATTACGCAGAGGTGGATGCAGATCTTTCCGGGAGTCAGTTTTTGAGCCCAGGTTGTGGCCTGATTGCTTGTGGAGGAGGGAAAATTCCCTCAAATATTTTTGCCAATATTTCACTCACATTGGATTACTAGATTAAGCATCCAAATTATTGTACTCATAATTTCTGCTACTACATAATAATAAAACCTTCATCTGCTGCATCAGTTTTTCCACATTGGGTTTTTCTGGGGACAATTGTCCAAAAATAACGGTGTTAGTTTTTTGTGTGGGATTGTTCTATATTTCTCAATTCTGCATGTTTTATTTCCGTAACGTAATTTTTATTTGGGAAGAAATTGCAGTGTGAATTATTTGTTGTTTGTCGTAGCAAATAAACTGTTTATAATTAACCAGTTAAAAGAATAATTTCCAGTTGTTGCATTTCAAGGAATTTTCACATGGTATCGGAGCAATTTTGATCGGATTAGTAGCTCAGAGACAAAGAGGGAGAAAATTGTTGTTTTCAGAGGGAGCAACAACATAATTTCTCCAGGGTTTATGCAAGGCCTAGCAAGGCAATGCGAGTAGCAAAGCAAAAATTCAATTTCTAGTTGCAGGGTAGTAGGAAAAGTTCGAATTTCTTAGAGCAGAGCTCTACCAAGCAAAGGTAGAGCTAGAAAGTAATTTCGGAGAGTAGTGCAACAAAATCATTGAGCAAATTTGAGCGATAGAGGAAGAGAAATTGCACACACAGAAGGAGTTTCTCTCAGAGGGTTTCTAGTTTCATAAATACAAAATTTCCAATTGCAGTAGGTAGTAGCAGCAGGAATTTTTTTTTCACTCCAGGAAGGAGTGCGAGTAGCAGTGCTAGCAGTTGAGCAAGTGAAAACATTGTTGTTGTACCAACAGATTTGGATGTTGATTTCTGGTAGCATCAGATGTGCTCTAAGTCTCAAAATTTGCAGGGAGGCTTAGATACATGCATTCTCCAATACCCAGGAATCAGTGCCAAACCAACAAACAGAACCATTGGTCCAAACAGTGGTGCAAAAGACGTGCATGAAGCCATGCAAGAAATTGGATCAAGGATGTATGTATGAAATAGATGTGGCAGTGGATGGAGCGCAATGGGGAAGATTGGATTGGAAATCCCCTTGCCGTAGCTTTGCTGATGGCATGACCGAAAGTGTTGTGAAAATGGTCGTGGAATTCAACCTATCATGGATCTTGGTTGTAGATTGGTCAGAGCTTCCTGCATTCTCATGCCTAAAGGAGGCTGCAGGAAACTAGCATTGGCCAATGGATTTTCTCAATTTTCGCATATATTATATATTAGAGTATAAGGGTGATCAAGGGATAATGGAGAAGGAATTTTATAAGAACATGGAATCAAAGGTTGTGTCAATGGCCTCTGCTGTTGCTGCTTTAAGCTCTAGAGATGCCCACATACTCTTAATAGAACTTGGATTTGGCATCGCTCCTGGTGTTTTGCCTAGGCCCCTGTTTCCTCCACTTCGAGAAGACATCCGGTCTTTGGCTATGTCAGTGTTGAAAAGCTTAGAAAAGTGGAAGGAAGGGAGGAAGTATATTTCCTGCTGCGTTCGCCTTTCTCAAGAGAAAAATGCAGACCTTTTTGCTTGAATTATTGAGTCTCTTAGTGATTTTATGACAGAACAAGGCATTTTACCTTTTCTATGTGGAGGAGCTCATGGAAATGGAGATTATGCAAAGGCTATTAAACAAAGGGTAAAGATCGCATTTCCAAACACAGTAGTTTACGAAGGTTTTATGGGTTCAAGTCAGCTTGCAGATATTTATTCTCAGACACTATTAAATGTGCACAGGGGCTGCGCAGTAGCCTTAAGAAGGTATATCAATTCAACGAAGGAAGAAGTCGATTCAATTGTTGGTGGCTAGGAAAATTCCCAGTAGGCCAAGCGAATCACTTCCAGGGGCAGAGACAGGTAGGACGTCTAATTCAGAGGGAGTTCCAGGTAGTGTGTATAAGAGACTATGCATAGGTGGATGCAGATCTTTCCAGGAGTTAGTTTTTGAGCCCAGATTGTGGTTGGATTGCTTGTGGAGGAGGGAAAATTCCCTTAGATATTTTTACCAATATTTCTCACATTGGATTACTAGATCAAGCATCCAAATTATTGTACTCATAATTTTTGCTACTACATAATAATAAAACCCTCATTTGTCGCACCAATTTTTCCACATTGGGTTTTTCTGGCGACAATTGTCCAAAAAATAATGGTGTCAGTTTTTTGTGTGTGATTGCTCTATATTTCTCACTTCTGCATGTTTCATTTCCGTAGCATAATTTTTATTTGGTAAGAAATTGCAGTGTGAATTATTCGTTGTTTGTCGTAGCAAATAAACTGCTTAATAATTAACCAGTTAAAAGAATAATTTCCAGTTGTTGCATTTCAAGGAATTTTCACATGGTATCAGAGCAATTTTGATTGGATTAGTAGCTCAGAGACAAAGAGGGAGAAAATTGTTGTTCAGAGGGAGCAACAACATAATTTCTTTATGGTCTATGCAGGGCCTAGCAAGGTAGTGCGAGTAGCGGAGCAAAAATTCAATTTCTAGTTGCAGAGTAGCAGGAAAAGTTCGAATTGCTCAGAGCAGAGCTCTAGCAGGCAAAGGTAGAGCTAGAAAGTAATTTTGGGTGCAACAAAATCGTTGAGCAAATTTGAGCGGTAGAGTAAGACAAATTGCACACACAGAGGGAGTTTCTCTCAAAGGGTTTCTAGTTTCATAAATACAAAATTTCCAATTGCAATAGGTAGTAGCAGCAAGCAAATTTTCCTCACTCCAGGAAGGAGTGCGAGTAGCAGTGCTAACAGCTGAGCAAGTGAAACCATTGTTGTTGTACCAACAGACCTAGATGTTGATTTCTGGTAGCAACGGATGTGCTTTAAGTCTCAAAATTTGCAGGGAGGCTTAGACACGTGCATTCTCCAATACCCATAAATTGTTTTGGGAAATTCCACCCGGAGACAGTTTTATTAAAATAATTAATTATTTTTAATGGGTGCCTTAGTCTAAACTTAGGAAATTAAAATAATTAAAGGGTAATAATCTAACTATGGGTGAAACTTCTAGAAGAAGACGAAGATCGAGTCCAATTGATCTAAGCCATTGATTAGAAGCTAATCTGGGCCGTTGGTTTTCAACTGGAGGATTATAAGAAGGACATCAATGGGCACTTGGAGAACACATCGAGTGAAGATCAGAAGATCGTTTTTTTGAAGCAAAGTAACTGTCGGAAAGAATTTCGAAGTGACATTTTGTAGAGAAGGGCAGGGATAGTATTTGGTGAGGAATCTTTTGCTGGGCCAGAGAGTACAAGGCAGACAGGACAGAATGACGTCCAAAGAGAGGCTAATGCTGGCCCATGTAGTGGCAGCGTAGAGCCTAGAGGGAGATTGAATTTCTTGTTGAGGAAATTGAGTTTCAGAAGCCGAGAGCTAGGGTGTGAGACCGGGAGGCTGCAAATCGAAGTTTCTGGGCAGTAGAGGATCTGAAGGAGGAGCAACATAGTCCCCAGCAGAGGTGACGCAGACACTGCGTAGGGTTGACACAATTTTGCACAGAAGCTGAAGCAGAAGTGACGCAGAGCCTCTTTCCAGCGATATCAGGGTCGGATTCTTCCAGTGACAAGGTGAGAGCATCTCACTATTTGTTTTGTCTAGTTTCTCTCTGTATCAGATAGCCAGTTGGGCACCCAACGAATTGAACTTAGAATTACTACTGCATAATAATAAAACCCTTAGGTGTTGCACAGGTTTTCCTGCATTGGGTTTTTCCGGGGACATATGTCCAAAAATAACTATGTAGATGTGTTGAATCTCTTTCCTATTTAGTTTCTTGTTTCTGCTAATAATTTAAATGGTGTAGGATGCAGTGTATTTGTTTCAATGCTTACTGTAGGAAACAATGAATAATTTGCTTTAGTAATTAACAAATAGGAGAAATGTAATCAGTTGCTGCAGTAGTGATTTGGGATTCCGAATTTCCACATGGTATCAGAGTTGCAGGTGAAGCAAGAAAGCAGAGACGAAAGAACTTAGCACTGAAGAGAAGGGGGGTCGAAGAGCTGCGTAGGCAACAAATTGAATCCCCAGAGGGATTGCACAGACCAGGGCATGAGGGCAAAATTTTCGAGGAAGGGCTCTTTTTATGTGAGTCGACAAAGAGGTAAGCCTTCCAGATCGAAGTTTGCTAGTGTCAAAGGGAGCAGTGCAGAAGCTTCAGCGAAGAGGAGATTTTCTCGTGAGACGCAATTTTCTGCAGGCAGTTGCTGGGCAGAAAGACGTTAGAGGGAAGAGAGAGACACGGTTGAGGGAATTCTTCCTCAGAGGACTTCTAGCCCAAGAGTCTGAATTCTCATTTTGCTGAGCAACAATGGAGGGGCAGATCTACAAGCTCCAACACGGAGTGCGTAGACCAGTCTAGCGCTACGCAGAGGAGGCTATTCGATTTTTTCGTTTGGTTAGGATGGTGGATAGTGGGTTGAAAGATCAAGATCGGTTGGATGGTGCATCCAACTATGTGATATGGAAGGCAAGGATGTCGTGCCTTCTAGATGATCATTTTCTCAAAACCTACGTCGACAACATGGTAGCTGTGCCCGCAGATCCATATCCACTCAAGAAATACAAGGGAGAGATGGCGAAGACAAAGAGAATGATCCTCGACAGAGTGAAGGATCATGTGGTCTATCACATCGCTGGCAGAGGGACTCCCAAGGAGATGTGGGATGCATTGTCGACACTGTATCAAGGTTCTTCCGAGCATCAGAAGATGTATTTAGAGCAGAAGATGAGATCTCTGCAGATGTAGAAGGGGGAGTGCATTGATTGGTTCATCACTAAGCTTCAAGAGACTCAAGATGAGCTGACAGTTGTGGGGTCAACACCTCAAGGTTTCGAGATGGTAAGACTGGCCCTAAATTCAATATTTGAGGAGTGGCAAGTCTTTGTCCAGTGCATCCTAGGTAGGGCGACTTTGCCAAACTGGGATGAAATGTGGGTAGCGCTTAAGCAAGAGGAGTTGAGGAGAGACTTGGTCAAGTGTAAACTTGATGGAAGCAACAACAATGGGTCGAAGCCCAAGGAGGAGGAAGATAATGCAACCCTCGTATCCAAGGGACAACACGAGCAACGGAAAAAGAAGAAAGATGTTTCGAAGATCAAATGCTTCAAGTGTGGTGAATTTGGTCACTACACAACACAGTGTCCTCTTAGGAAGAAGGACAAAGATGAGAAACATGATCCGAAGGTTGCAGCCACAAAGATTGAGGAGGAGTTTTCCATGATAGTTGAGATACCTCCAGGAGGGAGGTGGGCTGATTTAGAGCTGTAGTTTGAAAGAGCTATAGTGGGCAAGATTTTTGAGGAGCCCACCTCTCGGATCAATTCCTTGCTACAGGAGCCTAGAACAGTGGTAGCAGGATGGACCAGTGTCAGTTGGTGCATAGGAGTGTCAGAGTGACAGTTGCAGAGGCTAGTAGCGCCAGAGACTGAGCAGCGCAGAGCAAAGTTGGCAGCAGTGCAGATGGCACAGAGCAGAGGTCAACAACAGCGCAAAGGCTTCAAAAGGTTGGTGTAGAGACTAGCAATAGTCAAACTCTAGCAACGAGATGCATCATACTGAACACCAATTAAGTAATTTGGGATGCTTTTCCTTTGTTGATGCAGTGGTAGCAATAGTTGGAGAAATTTGCAGTGCAGATGCAGTTGGCAATGGCAGTGCCAACAACGGCACAGATGCAAAATTGAGAGGGAGTTGCAGTACAGATGCAGTGTTGATAGTGGCAAACAGCAATACAAATGCAGCATTTGCGCAGTAGTTGATGGGCAAGATGTCAGACATCAACAACGCAAAAGGATATGTTACAGAACAGAGTGATGCTTCATCAAGATGCATTGCGAGAGCACATTCCTCACTAAGAGGTAGTGTTGATTTCTGGTAGCATCAGATGTGCTCTAAGTCTCAAAATTTGCAGGGAGGCTTAGACACATGCATTATCCAATACCCAGAAATCGTTTTGGGAAATTCCACCCAGAGATAATTCTATTAAAATAATTAATTATTTTTAATGGGTGTCTCAGTCTAAACATAGGAAATTAAAAGTAATTAAAGGGTATTAATCTAATTGTGGGTGAAACTTCTAGAAGAAGACGAAGATCGAGTCCAAATGATCTGAGCCATTGATTAGAATCTAATCTGAGTCGTTGGTTTTCAACTGGAGGATTATATGAAGGACATCGATGGGCACTTGGAGAACACATCAAATGAAGATTAGAAGATCGATTTTTTGAAGCAGAGTAGCTGTCGGAAAGAACTTCGAAGTGATATTTTGCAGAGAGGGGCAGGGATAGTATCTGGTGAGGAATCTTTCTTGGGCCAAAGAGTATAAGGTAGAGAGGACAAAACGACATCTAGAGAGAGGCTGACACTGGCCCACGCAGTGGCAACGCATAGCTTAGAGGGAGATCGAATTTCCTGTTGAGGAAATCAAGTTTTAGAAGCCGGGAGCCGGGGTGTGAGACTGGGAGGTTGGAAATTGAAGTTTCTGGGCAATAGAGGATTCGAAGGAGGAGCAACGCATTCCCTAGCAGAGGTGACATAGAGACTGCGTAGGGTTGACATAATTTTGTGTAGAAGCTGACGCAAAGCCTCTTTCCAACGAGATCAAGGTCGGATTCTAAAAGTGACATGGTGAGAGCATCTTATTATTTGTTTTGTCCAATTTTTCTCTATATTGGATAACTAGTTGGGCATTCAACGAATTGTACTCAGAATTACTACTGCATAATAATAAAACCTTCAACTGCTGCATTGGTTTTCTCGCATTGGGTTTTTCCCGGGACATTTGTCCAAAAATAACTATGTAGATGTATTGTATCTTTTCCCTGTTTAGTTTCTTTTTTCCTCTTATAATTTAAATGGTGTAGGCTGCAGTGTATTTGTTTTAGTGTTTATTGTAGGAAACAATAAATAGTTTGCTTCAGTGATTAACAAATAGGAGAAACGTAATTAGTTGATGTAGTAGTGATTTGGGATTTCAAATTTTCACACTAGATCAGCTAGCAAATTACAATAAGGAGATGGCCAAGGCAAAGCGGTTGATTCTCGATGGAGTTCGAGGTCATATAGTCTCACACGTTGTGGCCAAGAATATGACCAAAGAAATGTGGGATGCTATTGCCTCACTGTATCAGAACCCTTCTTAGGAGCGGAAGATGTTGCTGAAGGAAACGCTGAGGAATGTTTGCATGCAGAAGGGTGAGGGCATCAATTTCTATCTCACTAGAATTCAGGATATCTAGGATGAGCTTGCAGCTATAGGAGAGTCTTCTCCATCCACAAAACTTGTGCGTTTGGCCCTCAATAGTGTCATCAAGGAGTGGGAGCCCATCATCCAAGGCATTTTGGGACAAGATAAGTTGCCTGGGTGGGATTGGATGTTGGCAGATCTCACAGAAGAGGAGATGGGGCGAGCTCTAGTAAAAAGATTCATCAACGACAGTAGTAGCGAAGGATCGAAGGCTATGAAGGAGGGAGAAAATGTGGCCCTTGCATCGAGAGGGGATGCAAAAGGTCCCAGTCAGGGACAAGGCTCGCAGGGAGAGAAGAAGAAGAAGAAGAAGGATCTGTCCAAGATCAAGTGCTTCAGGTGTGGTGAGTTTGGCCACTATAGTACCTAGTGTTGAATTTCTAAGTCTGACACATTAGAAATCCCTATTGCATTATTTGGTTTAATTTCTCCCACTTGTTCATTCCATTAACAAGTTATATATATATATATTATATATATATATATATATATATATATATATATATACTGAATAAACACAAATGCAGCCTTAACTCATATACAGATCAACAACTGAAATACCAAGACAAACACACAAGGGACACAACTATTTTTGGACAATTGTCCCCGGAAAAACCCAATGCGGGAAAACCGGTGCAACAAATATGAGGATTTTATTATTATGCAGTTTCTGAATACAACTAGGGTGCCAGAAATGGCTCACCCAACAGAGAATGTCCTCAGCAGAAGTACCTCTCCTTGGAGACAGATATTTCGGTTGATCAGACACCGGATGATTGATCCCACAGCAACTACGACAACTCCTTAGCTGGACAGCAAAAGATGCTCCAAGCTTCTCCACTGCTCTGTCACTCTGCTAGGGACTGTCACCCTCTTAGCTCACCAGCACTTAGTCTGCCCCACGAAAATCACCAGTGCTGCCTCTTGGCCCTGCATTAGCTCTACTAGCCTCTGCGCAGCTACTGATGCCTCTGCGTCAGCCTCTTGGCTCTTTGCGTCAGTCCTTTAACACTCTGCGTCAACCACACTGGCCTCCTCAACCTCTGCGTAAGTCCCAACTGCCTCTGCGTCAGCCTTCCCAGGCTCAGCGCTGTCTCTCTACCTCTTTGCTATGTATTCTAGGCATCATGCCGAACTGCCCCTCGCTGCAATAGATCACTAGTTCTATTTTCTCAGCAAACCCCTCTCCAGAAAATCAAACTGATTGATCAATTTGGTGTGTCTCCAACTAACCCTCAAGCCTCCTCTTATACTTTTCCTGTTGAGTCTTCAACGATCGAGATTAAATCTCTAATCAACGACTAAGATTAGATTTGGCTTGATCCATGTCATTTAGAACATTCTCACCTAGTTTTATATTAATACCCATTAATATTTTAATTTTCCTACGTTTAGACTTACGAACCCCATTAAAAATATTAATTATTTTAATATCTATCCAACCAGGTGGAATTTCCCCAATACATTTTTGGGTCTTGGAGATCTTATATGCCTTAACCTCTCCACCAATTTTCATGGCTAGAGCACATCTGATGCTACCACAAATCAACACTCCCTCTTAGCGAGGAATGTACTCTAATAATGCTTCACCATGGAAACATCACACTGATTCTCCGCACCGTTATTTTTGTTGATGCTTGGCCTACTGCCTCACATCATATACACTACTGCTTCCTGTACTGCTGCCCATGACACTGCCACTGCCACTGCTACATCTGTACTGCAACTCCCTCTCAATTTGCTGCCCATGCACACTGCTAACTGCTGCACTGCAACTCAATTACAGAGAAGTAAGTAACTGATCTACCCAAATACTGACCTTCTGGTTAGTTTGGAAGCCTCATGAAACTAACACTGCCTCTGCTGCTATACTGTGCTCCCTCTACTGCCATTGCGTTGTTGCATGCACCTCTGTGCCTCTCGCACTGCTGCAACCTCCACTCCGCTGCCTCAGATTTCTGCACCCAAGCACTGGCTTGCTGCTCCACTACACTTTGCTACACCTGACCTCTGTCATCCTGCTACTGTCGTTAAGGGCTCTCGTAGCCGGATATGATCCAAGAGTTTGGGCACCTCAAGGATCCTGCCTCTAGTATGTAGTCCTCCTAACGACAACTCAATGTCTCCCCACCTCTCCTCTAGAGGTGCATGAGCACTCATGGCATAGTTGTCATCAGTCTCGACTTCTTTCTCCGCCTTAGCTGGAGCTGCCTTGGAGTCTGAAGCAATGTTGCACGAAGCGCCCCCCCCATGGTTCCAAGCCCCGAAGCGTGTCTCGTACGGAAGCGCCTAGGAAGCTTGGCCGGAAGCGCGCTTTCGAAATTTGGAAGCACCGCTTCCGAATTTTTTGGCGCTTCTTGGAAATTCGGAAGCGTGGCGCTTCGGAGGAGGAAGTGTACGCTTCCGGAAAAGCGTTTTTTTTCATTTTTTTTTTTTAAATTTTAGGTGAGTTTGCTTGTTGGGGGTGGGTCCACCTTGGGTTAGGGTGACGAATGAAGGCAAAAAAAAATATAAATATAGCAGATGCTCCCTCATGGTAATGTTAGATTCTTAAAGTAAAAGTGACATTCTCCTTTATTTTTCATTTTCATCCTTTTACTTAAATTTTTAACATTACCATGAAATGACTCAGGATGCTTGAGAGTGGTTCCAGCCTCATTGGACTTGATATGGAGAAAATAGAATTTCATATCTTATTCAAAATTTAGCAGACTTAACAGTTTTTAGGAATTCAAGATCAATGGGATTGTGGCATTTCATTAGATTATATCAAGTATGAAGGTATGCGATTAGCATTTAATCAAGAGCACCAAGCCCTATATGTACCCTAGTGTTGGTGGTGTTGATTGTTGAACTCCTTTGTCACGCGGCACGCCCTTAGCAAAAAATTACCTTTCAATCAAGTCAAAATCATCGATCAAGCATGTTAAGCTTTTTCTACCATATTTTAGGTCTTGAATTAGGTAGTTTGATCAAAATTGGGCAGTGTGACTAATATCTCTAGACAATCGAGTAGAGGCAAAGGCTAGACAAGAGGAGAAGAATCTAATTCTAGATGGTTGATGCATCTAAATTGTTGATGCTTGAATAATTAATCATTAATGTACAATGGATGTTATATCTATCTTGATTTATGCAAAATATGCATGTTTTCATGTCTTCTACAATTAATTTGGTATTTGGGAGTTTGTTTTGAGTATAATGCAAATATATATAAATATATATATATATATATAGCAGACGCTTCTGCGGACGCTTCGCTTCCTAGATTTTTGGAAAATGACGCTTCGGCGTCCCCGCTTCCAAAAAACATTTCCGCTTCGTGCAACATTGGTCTGAAGCCTCTCCCTTGTTTTTCTTCCTGGGACACTGGGATGCATAATGTCCCAACTCCCCACAATGGAAGCACTTCACCTTGGAGATATCCTTCTTCTTCCTCTTTCCCTGCTGTCCTGCAGATGCTAGAGCCGCATCCTCCTGCTCCTCTTTTTTTATTCGACCTCCCTTGCCACTACTCCCCACCTTGGTCATCCGCTTGATCTCTTCTTGGCGAGGAGCTGCCCACATCTCCTCCCAACTGGGAAGAGTAGCCTTGCCCAAAATACTTTGGACAAATGTCTCCCACTCCTCGGAGACTGCATTCAAGGCAATCCTAACCATAAATTCTAGATCCGATGTAGACCCCTCAAAAGTAAGCTAGTCGCAAATCTCCTGCAACTTGAGAAGGAATGGATCTATCTGCTCTCCCTTCTGCATTTGATATGACCGCAGTTGATTTTCCAATAGCATCTTTTGCTGCACGGAAGTGCCCTGATACAAGGTCTTCAAGGTATCCCACATCTCCTTTACTGTGTTCTTATCAGCAATATGTGGTATGACATGATATTTGACCTCGTCTAAGATCATGCATTTCGCCCTCGCCATCGCATCCTCATACTTCTCATTCTCAGTTAGGTTGACTGGGATAGCCATGGATCTCAAGGCAAAGTCCTTGATGCGATGTCGATCCAAGATTGCCAGGATCCTGGCCTTCCAGATGACAAAGTTGGAAGCCCCGTCCAACCTGTCCTGATCCCTCAGTCCGTTCACTGCCATTTCAACTCATTTTCTGGACTCCCTCTAAGTTTCAACTTCCCTCTTGGAAATCTACCTCTAAGTCCTGGTTTCCCTCCTGGAAATCCTCTGGCTAATTGTCGAACCGCTCCTCTCCAATCCTCCGTGCAACTGCAACTCGGATCTGGATTTCTTGGATAGAAATCCGTTAAGGTAGCGACTCCCTCTACCTTGGTTCAGTCTCCTTAGGTATTGTCTTGCACTGACAGAAACAACACCCCACCAGCTTCTCAATCACAATTTGCCCACAGCGCCCCAAGCCCCGACAATTGAAGAAACTGAGCCTTTCAAGCTCTGCGCAATCCTGGCAACGAGAGAATCTGCTCCTCCTAGCCACAACGTCGATCCTTCCTGGCTGAGAAAGATGACCGGGCACTGCGTAGGTCTGATATGCCCCTCTCTGCCTCTACGCTGACCCTCTTCCTAGCTCGAAATGATGATGCAGGCCTTCTGTGTCACTTCTTCTCTGCTGCTTCTGCTCTGGAACAACGTTGTCTCTCGAGACAGCTGTTACTGCTGCAAATTCTTCAGATTACTACTGGTGCCTTCAGTTCTCTTATGATCTGCAATGCTCTAATACCATGTTGAAATTTCTAAGTCTGACACATTAGAAATCTCCACTGCATTATCTGGTTTAATTTCTCCTATTTGTTCATTCCATTAACAAGTTATATATATATATATATATATATATATATATATATAGACACTGAAATAAACACAAATGCAGCCTTAACTCATATACAAACAAGGGACACCATTATTTTTGGACAATTGTCCCCGGAAAAACCCAATTTGGGAAAACAGGTGCAACAGATATGAGGGTTTTATTATTATGCAGTTTCTGAATATAGCTAGGGTACCAGAAATGGCTCACCCAACAGAGAATGCCCTCAATAGAAGTACCTCTCCTCGGAGACAGATATTCCGGCTGATCAGATAACGGATGATCGATCCCACAACAACTAGGACAACTCCGATGTTGGACAATGAAAGATGCTCCAAGCTTCTCCACTGCTCTGTGTCACTCTGCTAGGGGCTACAAGACCCTCTCAGCTCACTAGCACTCAGTATGCCCCACGAAAATTACCTAGCGTTGCCTCTAGCCCTGCGTCAGCTCTGCTAGCCTTTGCACAACCACTGATGCCTCTGGGTCAGCCTCTTGGCTCTCTGGGTCAGCCGTCTAACCCTCTGCGTCATCCACGCTGGCCTCCTCAGCCTCTGCATAAGTCTTAGTTGCCTTTGCGTCAGCCTTCCCAGGCTCTGCGCTGTCTCTCTGGCACCATCTCTGCCTCTCTGCTATGTATTCTTGGCCTTGTGCCGAACTGCCCCTCGCTGCAACAGATCACTGGTTCGATTCTCTCAGCAAATCCTGCTCCAGAAAATCGAACTGACTAATCAATTTGGTGTGTCCCCAACTGACCCTCAAGCCCCCTCTTATACTCTTCCTGTTTATTCTTCAACGACCGAGATTAAGTCTCCAATTAACGACTAAGATTAGATTTGGCTTGATCCATGTCATTTAGAACATTCTCACCCAGTTTTATATTAATACCCATTAATATTTTAATTTTCCTAAGTTTAGACTTAGGAACCCCATTAAAAATATAAATTATTATAATATCTCTCCAACTGGGTAGAATTTTCCCAAACCATTTCTGGGTCTTGGAGATCTTATGTGCCTTAGCCTCTCCACCAATTTTCATGGCTAGAGCACATCCAATGCTACCAGAAATCAACACCCAATATTCTTAGAGGAAGAAGGACAAGAAGAAGCAGGATCAGGCGGCAACATTCGTAGAGATTGATAATCTTTCGTCTAGGCTAGAGGAAGATTTTGCTAAGTATGCAACTATACCTATAGGTGAGAGATGGGGTGATGTAGAGTTTTAGTTCCAGAGTTGCAGAGATCCGAGCAGGGTCTAGCGCAAATGCAACAAGGAGAGCAGCTCCAGATTGTTGCAGCAAGACCATACCTTTTCTACAGGAGCCCACAGGATTCAGTAGCAGGAGGATCAACGTCAGTTGGTGCAGTTAGTTCCAGAGTGACAGTTGTAGACTAGTTGCAATTAGATGCTGAGGGGCGTAAAGCAGTGTTGGTAGCAGTGAAGGAGGCATAGTGTAGAGTCAACAACAATGTAAATTTCCTAGTAGACATTGCAGAGGCTAGTAGTAGTCATAGACTCAAGAGACAATTGTAGCATAGGGACACAGTTGATTCAAATACTTCTCAGTTGTAGTAATTGTAGTAGCAACAACAACAATGAGAGGGAGTGTTAGTTGGGTTGCAGTGCAGATGCAAAGTTGGCAGCAGTACAGGTTGTACAATGCAGGGTCAGCGACGACACATATGCAGCATGGTTTAGCTACAGTCAGTAGCAGATGAATAAGAGTTAGCGTAGTGGTTGATGGACAGTGTCAGGCAACTACAGTTTTCAGACATCAACAACGTGTATGAGAGGATGATGTAGAGACAGGGTGTTGTAGTAGTGCGACACTAGAACGCCTTCCTCGCTAAGAGGGAGTGTTAGTTTTTGTAGCATCAGATGGTGTTCTAGTCTCAAACCTTGTGGAGAGGCTAAAAAGCATGAGTTCTCCAAAACCTAGAAATTGTTTTTGTAAATTCTACCTAGAGACAACTAAATTAAATTAACTGATCGATAATTAAAAATGCGTAAGTCTAACTTAGGGAAATCGATTAATTCATAGGAATTAACTGAGAAAGTTGAGAATTCTCTAGAAACTCACACAGATCGACTTAGAGATAATCTCAACCATTGATTAAGGTTTAATCGTGGCCGTTGAAGTCTCAACTAGAGATTATAAGAGGAGGTTGATGGGTAGATGGAGAACACACTAGTGCAGATATTCAGGGATCAAGGTAGTTCGATTTTCCAATAGCAGGTGATTCAACAGTGAAATCGAGCTAGTGATCAAGTAGCAGGTGGCAGAGTAGTAGATTTATGGAGGAGTTCCCAGTTTTGGAAGAGTCTGGAGAGGAGGCTGTATTATTTCTCCAAGAGGCCGCGCAGGGGATGTGCAGTAGCCTCAAGAAGGCAGATCAATTCAATTAAGGAAGAATTCGATTCAGTTGTTGGTGGCTGGGAAAATTCCCAGTAGGCCAAGAGAATCACTTCTAGGTGCAGAGACAGGCAAGATGTTTGATTCAGAGGGAGTTCCAGGTAGTGCGTACAAGAGACTGTGTAGGGGTGGATGCAAATCTTTCCGAGAGTCAGTTTCTGACCCCAGATTGTGGCTGGATTGCTTGTCGAGGAGGGCAAATTCCCTCTGATATTTTTGCCAGTATTTGCCTTTGCACAATAATAAAACCCTTATTTGTTGCACCAATTTTACCACATTGGGTTTTTCCGAGGACAATTGTCCAAAAAATAATGGTGTCATTTTGTGTGTGTGATTGCTCTATATTTCTCAGTTCCACATTTTATTTCCGCAGCGTAATTTTTATTTGTGAAGAAATTGCAGTGTGAATTATTCGTTGTTTGTTGTTTGCTTAATAATTAACCAGTTAGAAGAATAATTTCCTAGGCATTGGGATTTGTGTAGGCTGTCCTCTCCTTCAGATTTTAGCAATATATACATTTAGAAAAATATTTACATCATTATAATCATTATAAGGTCTGGCATAATATCTCTATTGATTATCCAACATTAGCACTCTTAATTACATTTACAAAATCTGGGTAATTAGAAGGTACATTATAGGCAAAATTGTGGACCTGCAAGGGCCAAGTTGTAGACTTGTAAAAGAATCGCAACAAATACTTGTGGAAGAGCACAATTGTTGATCTTGCAGGAGTTAGGTTGCAGATTTGTGGAAGCCTCACTTGAAGACTTGCAGAAGACAAAAGTTTCAGACCTTAAAGAGGCCATGTTATGCATATGCAAAGCCTTGCAAGAAGACTTGAGGAAGAGTATAGTTATGGACCTTGTTGCTATGAGCACAACAAAAATGATTGAAAATGAGTCCACACAAGCAAACAAGTAAGAGGCAAGTAGGTGAGTAAAGAGAGAATTCACGTTGTGCAAAATCGTGGTGAGAGTGATTTAAGTTGACCCAACTCTCCAATAAAATACCAAAAAATGGGTGATGATGAATTTAGGCCTGGTCACTCAAAAGAGAACGAAAAAGTGTACAAAAATACAAAATAGAAGATTACAAATACAATACATATTCACTAAACTAACCCTCTTCATAAATTCCTCTATGTTGAGAGGACATTGCCCTTGAATTCTGCTAAAGATGGGGAAGGTGCTGCTCAACTGGCTAAGACAACCACTTAAGTTTTGGGCAAAGTTACTTTTTCCACCCACCAAGTAATATTGATTTGACGCTACTGATTGGGTATGGTGCAACCTTTAACAAGAGTATCTTCATGAAGGGGCAACTAAAAATCTAGAAGTGAGGCCTTTGGATGTGTGATTGGAACTTGATTTTCTGATGTGAGGTGGCCCATACAACTTCAATTGGTTGACATTCACCACATCATGGTTGCATAGTTAAGATGAAATCCAACTTGTAGTCATTAGAACCCATTTATTATATGACAGTGTAAGGACCATATTAAATGGGCTTGAGTTCATGATGCTGCTGATTGTGAAGTGTTGCTTATCCAAATGCAACAAAACTCGATCATCAACTTGAAAATGTGGAGAAACTTAATGTTGATCATAAAGTGCCTTATGCCTAACCCATGTTCATTAAAGGATATCATAAACCATATTGTGGAGCTTGGTGTTAAGAACTGGAGCAAGCAAGACAAGACAGGCAAAGTGGAGCAAAAGGCCTTAAGCCATTCTCTTAACTCATTGTATTGATCTCAGTATCTGAATTTATTGTACACCAATTCAACCTTTCGAGATCTATATCTCACTGACAACTCATTAGTGGATCATGACAACACCTCAGCAAAGATAAGATTTGCAACTCATACCAAGGTGGTCTTGAACTTTGAGATTGTTTAGGGATTCAGTTTACCATCCCCCCCCCCAATCACAAGTCTGAATAGTTATAACATTAAATTTTCTCATATTGAATCTCAAGATTTGCAACTCATACCAAGGTGGTCTTGACTTTGAGAATTGTTTAAGGGATTCAATTTACCATCGTCCCCCCCCCCCCCCCCAAATCACAAGTCTGAATAGTTATAACATTAAATTTTCTCATATTGAATCACAAGTCTGAATCGAGCTTTGATGAAGATATGCGTAAGAAAATTGTTGATATCTAGAAGGAAACAATTGCTATGTATGAACTTTTGAATGAATAACATAAATAGTTGTTGATTGCTTGTTGAGAAGACTTGTTGCTATGCTGAAATTCCCAAATATTGATCAAAGTTTGATTGCTTGATTAGACGTCAAATGTTGAAGCCTGATATATAATATTCCCCCCTATTAGGTGCGAGGTGAGAAGTTTCATTCTTGAAGGATCCATTTGGAGTTTTGGATCCTTTATGTGGTGGTTTTTTTGGTTAACTACTAACCATCTTTACTACATTTGGTGGTTTTTCTGATTGACCAATAACCATCTTCCATTGATACTGATGGTTTATGGTTTAATGCTAACCATTTTGTTTTGAAAAATGTGGTGGTTTTCGATGACCACTAACCAATCTGATTTGAATAATGTGGTAATTCTTGGTTTACCACTAACCATCTTCACTTGAAGAATGTGGTGGTTTTGCAGGATCACTGACCAATTTGATTTGAACAATATGTTGGTGTTTGGTTTACCACTAACCTTCATCACTTCATCAATTTATACCCCTTGTTTTTTTTTTCACAAGTAAAACTATTCTATTGATAAAGGCATAATGTACAAGGAGGCACCGACCTCAGCAGTACTGGGTCAATGGAATGACCATTCTAATCTTCCAAACGTTGAGATCGAGACTGCCCCAGAAGGGGAAACCAGTGCAAGCCCAAAATTAAGATAGTTTCAGCTTCCCACGCAGGGGCTATAGTTCCAAAATACACAAAAAAGAGTAAAGATTGAGTAAATCAAAACTTAACTCAGAAATGTTCATTATAAGTCGACTAGTGGGACCAAAATTCCAAAATTTTTACGCCCGAGAAGGAAGATAAGACAGTAAAAGACTGGATAGGATGCATGAAACAAAAGACAAGTGTCAAAGCTGAACAGAACCAGGTTAAGGCTCGCCACATGACCTGGCAAGCTGTTGCTTGGTTTCCTTTGAAGGTTCCTCCTCCACTATCAGACACCACCCGTAGATGTTAGAACCCTTGTTTTCTGCATGACCGCCACCTGCACTGTCCTCAAGTTGAATGTCCTTATCCTTGCGGTGGGTTTCGCCTTCTAGTGTGCGCGAATTGCTGCTTGAGGGGAGATCCTTGTCTAATGGCGGAAGTCTGGAGCTTGGCTCCCCTAGATCGAAATTAAAAGAAGGAACTTGACTGAAATCCCTGCTGAGCGAAGGTTCAGAATTGGATGCAGGGATTTTCCTGAAGTCCATAGTGATGGTAATCATAATGCTCGGCTTGTTCAGGGTGCTTTGAAATTGGAAATGTGCTCGCTGGGAGGTGGCGTTGGACGCTGCGTGCAGAGGGATGCTTCTAGAGTGACGAGCCCCACTGGGGCTAATTCTTCCACGACCGCTTCTCATGTTCAGATATCTGCCTTGGGGGTGGGGATTAGAGAGGGTAGGGGACTATGAAACTGAAGGGGAAGAAGAGGTAGAGGGGGGACGAAATCCGGAACGCGGAGCACCACCATGATTGCCTCCGCGACTGCTGCTCATTCTTTGACGATACCTCATGTGACTGATGGAGAGACGCTGCTGGGAGCGGTAAGAGGATTGAGCAGAAATCAAATCAGGCTCCACGAGAGGAAAAAGTCAGGGTTCCGCTGGATTTACAGGCAAAGCAGAGGAAGGGGAAGGGATCTCAGACCGGAGATGACAAAGAAGGGATTGGGAGTGATGGGTACCATTTCCAAGGTCTACGAAGCATAATAATTTGCAGTGTCTTCTAGTAGTTGTGCAGAGGCTCGGTTCAGAGACGGAAGAAGGACAGGAACAATTGAGGGGCTGTATGAAGATAAGAGGAGTCTCCTGTTCCATATTTTGGGAGTTGCAGGGAATGTCTCGAAATTCCCAGGTAGTAAATGTTGCCAGCCTGAGAGCCATAATTTGCCTTGAGAGCACACAAGCGGTGGCACAGGTGGCTATACAGATGGGCCGCCTGTTTGCCCACTTGCTCATACACCATAAATGTCTATCTACCATCTGCATCTGGGGAAATTTATACCCCTTGTTAAATGTGTAGGAGAGTTTCTTTTATCATTATGCTTCCCCCCTTGAGGTTTGGAGAATACCATTTTTGTCTTAAGAGAACATATAGAATTAGCATTGGGTCATTCCCAAAATCATCTGGAATAATTGCTTGATAGTTTTTTGCTTTTGCCATTTCTTCCATTTTCTGTGTCTTTACCTTTGTCTTGACTAGGAGGTAAGACTTATGCAATGTCTTTACCTTTTGATTCCATTGCCATGAATTTATCCATCCATAATGCACTGTCTTCTTAATTTGTTGTTGCTTTCGACATTTTTTTGATAGGTGATTTGTCTTCCCATAATGAAGACAAAGATGGAGATCAAAACACTAACTCTCCAAAGATGGCATTTGGTTTCAAGATTTTGGTTATCTTCTGGAAATCCTTTGCTCACAAACTGAACTAGTTATGACTAATTTGGAATATGCAAGTTGTTTAATTTGTCGTATCCCAAGCCATGATGATTTCTATAGAACGATAACTCTTCCCAAGATCTGACAAAGATCTTGGAAAGATTATTTTTTAAATGTTGATGTTGTTTCCTTGCATCTTCAAGTTCATTTTTGCTATTGTTGTTGTCGTTATTCTGTGCTTCTGACTCACCTTCATTCACTGTTTCCTTCATCAATTAAGTGTATGATTCCATCAATTCTTTTGTATCACAATGAGTATCGACTTTTGGCAGGATCTCGTCTGTGTTACATGTTGCATCACACTTTTGGATAAGGTCCATTATATCACATGTTGCTTCAATCTTCTCTATTAGCTCCTTTGTGTCACAACTTACATCAATCTACTAGATGAGTTCATTTCTATCACAAGATGCATTAGCCTTTTGTATTAGATCCTCTGTCACAAATTGGATTAATCTTGGTTGCATATGTTGCATCAAACATGTCATCAATTTGATCTTTGCTTTTCTCTTAATTTTATTTGAAGTCCACATATCAATTGATCCTTCATATCTAGTTCACTTCAAAGATCATTTTCCAATTGTAGTGTATCAACCATGGGATCAATTATGTTTTGTTTATGATGTAAATCCCACTCAAGTGCTTTAATTTGATTTGCAATTCATGGTTGTCTTCTTGCAAATCCTTGATTTCTTGAGATGATTTTTGTAAATGCTTTCCTCCCTTACCCATTTTTGTCACGCTTGCTTGATTATATGTTTATGTGTCACGCTTACTTGATTTTATGTCACCTTAGGGTGTCTCAGGTACTATCAATCATGCACCCTAAAATGCAATTACAATAATTGACTTGCTTTATTTAGTTTCAGGTAGGTCATAATTGATTTTGACTTAGAAAACACTTTATTGTCTTGAAAGGGTTTACAACTTTACCCTTTGTAATGCTTCAAATTCAAAGATTTCCCTTTCAATTTTTACAATGTATAGATGAATTTAATGCTTCAAAAGACTATTGTCTTTTGATGTTTTGCCAATGTCCCAAGCACCTTTTTGTCCTCTTCCTACATGTGCATAACCAATTTGATTTTAACGTCTTATTACTCCTTATTGTGACAAATGATAAGTAAATGCCAAAATGAGACAAAATAGAAAATGTCATGCATAAAAAATCATACACAACCACTAATGTCCATGGACCCCCTTATTCAATTTCAGGGTGGTTTAAGACAAGAAGTAGAAAAAATGATAATTTATTTATTTGAGAATGTACATGAAGCTTTAAGCTTTATTTCTCTTTGTTTTGCTATCAAACCTTCTACAAAGAGTAATAATTGTACCACAAAATCTTCAAACTTCAAACCCCTTTCAAACTCACAAAAAATATTCGAACCCTTTTTTACAAAATAGGCTCAATCAACCAGTCTACTTATAATGAAAGCAATGTTCTCCTTGTAACAACTCAAACAAGAATATTGATTTTCCGAATGCATCTATCAATTGTTTTGTCTCACTTCCAAGGTCACACCCATGCTATTATCTGAGAAAGGCTATGAAATGGTAAAATTTTGATGAAAACAATGTCATGACCTGTAAAGTGGGTTAAAGAGGCCATATTTCTCAATAGTATGAGCAATCAACAAATAATCAAACTTTATTGCCAATTCTAGTGCCTCCTTTCATGAACACATGGGTTGTTGTGCTCACAGGGTTATATGTAAATATGATTGCGCTCAAGGGTATACCATGTATATGTAGAAAAAGAACAAAATCCTAGGGAGCTCGGGTTGCATGATTTGAACAACAATATATGATAGCGCGTAGGAGGTAAAATCATAATTTTAAAATCTATAATAGTGATACCTTCTTCCAGCGATGCGTGCACCTATTTGAGATAGCTCATTGTAGAGATATGATTTCTTTGCTAGGTTGCTGGATAAATTCCCATCGAATTCAGATCCCTCTTCTTCAAAGCACACTTCCTTAATCAAACCCTTTCATGCTTCTTTAGGTTGTGGGCAACCACTGTTCATATGGGCATTGAGTAAAGCAGATGTGGAGATTTGGTGCCCTTTGTGAGTTATGCCTTATTGACTGAAAAATTTACTAGCATGGTGGCTTTTTTATTATATATCCAATACAACAAGAAACTTATTAAGCACTAAGTAATTGTAGAGCCAAATCTGCATCATTCATAACAATTGAAAAAACATAGCCTCGCTTTCCCTGCACAACGAATTTATCAAGTGTGTGAATCTTCTCAAATTACAACTCATATGGTGTGATCTACAATGTGATTTTTGAGGGAGTAGATCAATCTTTTGGGGACAATGCAAACAATGTTGGAAATACTGAGAGGGGGGCAAATCAATATTTCACTTAAATCAGTGAATTTTAACTTCAGAGCATTAAATTCACATTAGCATTAGATCAAACATAAATCAACATCACTTCAGATGAACAGTAAACAACACATTCCAACAATTCACGACACCAAGATAGTACACAAGATGATTTTTTAGGTGGAAACCCTTTTGGGAGAAAAACCACCAAGCGCTTCTTAATATAGGTCTTCAAAATTTTACATCTATTAGAAAGCTCCAACTTCCAATATTCTCAGGATCCACTGAAGGAGGCTCCATCCCAAAGGACGCTCCAACGCCTTGATTTACTAGCTCCAACTAGAAGGATGCTCTAATGCCTTGGTTTACTAACTCCAATTGGAAGAATGCTCCAACACCCTAATTTACAGGCTCCAACCTGAAGGAAACTTTAACTCCCTAATTTATCAGCTCCGACTGGGAGGATTCTCCAACGCCCTACACAGTTTCCAACCTTCCCTGTTGCCCTAAAGTGTTCTCAGGCCCCTGAAGGAGACTCCACTCTCCTTCCTCTCACCATCCTGCCACCCTATTCAACAACCAGACCACGTTTCAAAATTTTCAGACTGGATCCACTTGTGCTCAATATATAAATTAAATAATATCGAAACACTTTGCTGACTTTGTCAATTAGCAAATATGGGCACAAGATCATCAACAACAATAACAACTTCCTCTGCTCAAATCCTCAGTTCTACTCAAGTTACATCAACTTGTTATCGATCATCCAGCCATATAATTGCTGACATAACGTTGGTTTAACAAGCCATCCAATCCTAGCAGCAACTCCAACCATACATAGAGACAAATTGATACAACGTCGTCAACAATATAATACTTGCAATGTAGACCCTAGCAACAACCCTATCATCATATGCATATTCAAAACATCTTGGCAACTTTTTAACAACACAAGGCTTTTGCTCTGTCTCTCTCTCTGTCTCTCTCTCTCTCTCTCTCTATATATATATATATATATATCAAACCCTAGGCAGTAAGCTAAGTCACTTGACACAGGGACATGCAGGATACTCAAGTTTGAGTGTTTGACACGGGGCACGTAGATCTCCTGGAACAAGACACATTATATATATAGATATAGAGATATAGAGAGCGAGAGAGAAAGAGAGAGATTTCAATGATTTCATATTACAAAAATTCTCATGATGATACAAATTCATACATACATCTAAATTCTACATTGTAAATTTGTAAGTTGTAACATTATGAATACAAATACAATCGTGACAAATTCATCAATGATCCAATAGGAGAAAGATAAGAAACTGCAATTTTCTCATTAAGTCATCAAAATCAAAATGCAGTAAACAGGCACGGAGTCCTAAGGACTCTTGACTAGCAATGCCAATGGCAAATAGAAATATAAAATACAAGACAACAACAAGGTAGTAGGTAGCTCATCAATCCTCATTATCAAAACCAACATCACTGTCATGGTCACCAATGCTCTCCTCTGCATCCTCCTCCTCTATATCCAATGTAATCTCTGCATCTGCTAGTGTGGAGGATGACCCCTCAAGAGTATCACCATCATCAAAAGCGACAGGCTCTAGCACTGGCTCATTAAGATCCAAGTTGGCCAATGCCAACTCAACACTGTTGTGCAAACCCATATCATCAGGAAACACATCCCACATCTTTGTCTTCCCTTCAACCACTCCTCCCTTTCCCTATAAATAAGACTAAGGTTGGTGTGCACATACACCGTTATCTCTGCCTTGGACTACTTAAGCCTGCTCTTCTTCACACTACAAATTTCCATATGTGCTCCAATTCCCCTCGCAACAAGAGGATGAAGTAACCTGAGAGAGAAGCCTTATGGCTAACTACTGTAGAGGAGGGCATGTTGCCTCATGAGTTGCCCACCAAGAATAGGGGTTCTTAGCCTCCCTGTCTCAAATCACATCATAGCCTCCAAATCGCCTAGTGCTAGTGGAAAACTTTGCAAAGGCACCTTCCACCTCATCAAGGAATGCTCTATCCTAAAATATTCGCCTCAATGCATCCTTCCTCCCTAGTGAAATTTCACCATCCATGTGAGGAGGGAATCTGCGGGAAGGTCCACCATTCATTCACTCATGGCTGTAGTATTTTGGATTCAATGAGTGAGCCAAACAATGATAAGGTGGGCAATTCTTCTCCCACCTGCTGACAAGAATATCTTGTATGGTGGTGAAGAAGGCCTCCGATGATATCTCATACTCAGGGCATTCACTATATAAAATAATGGTCCTCATAGACTCAATCATTGAATCCCATCCCTCATAAGCCTCTCCTAGGATAGGTTGGTTTATATGTGCAAATCGTAGCAAAACAATGATAGGGTCCATGATCTTAATAATGAGATCTACTCTCTCCCACCAAGCATCGTCTAACACTGTGTCCTTGACTCTTTTTGAGGCTACTTGATTTGTCTTTCTCCAAAAAGACCAAAACTCTGAAATAACCATGGCCCCAAGTGTTGAAAAGTGTAACTAGATTCGGTCTTCATAATGACATGTAATTGTGATTTTATATAAGAGATGTAAAGAAGAAAAATAAAATTATTGTAATGCTTGCATCATGGGTTTCATGAGCAAAGAGATTTTATTTTAGTATAGGCTCCCATTGAGAGCCCTTAGGAATTTTGTCATCTAGTCATAAAAGTCTAAAGAGTCATTGTCATGTAATGAAGACATGTTACACATTGTGTAGAGTCATACTTGTCCATGTAAAGTCATCCTCCAAGACCTTGTCACTAGCCCTCGTCAAGTCGACCTACATCGAAGAGATTATTCCAGAAGATGATATTGACCTTCCTTAGATGATCATGTCGGCCTAAAGGAGATGGGCAAATGAGTATATATACCAGTGGTCGGGCTTATTTGGAGGCACGCAATTCGGTCAAGCAAGTATACCTCAGAAGTACGAGAAACATACTAGAAAGAGCCTCTATCTCAACAAAGCAAGAGGGAAGGAGAGGGAAGTTCGTTATGGACTGTTTTGGGGTAGTATATCCTCCCACGTGCGAAGGCAGCAGATCCGAAGGCATCAAGAGAAGGTCGAAGGTTTACAACTACATTGAGGTGCTCTTGTTTGGGTGGAAGGCCTCGCTAGGAGTCGAGTAGAAGTGCAATAAGTATCTCCCTTAAGGAGGCTATTCAAGGAAGTAAATGTAATCTAGGGTTTTTGTGATAGGATTGCATACCTACAAGAAGAGACCGAGATTCGGAAGGAAGCCGAGAAGGAGAAGAGGAAAAGAAACTTTGGAGAGGAGGCGAGTGACTTGGTCTTGGGAGGACTCTAGTGTCAAGGGTCTTTGTCATGGTCTTGGTGTTCGTCAATTGAAGATTTATAAGAAGAATTTCGTTTGGGTTTTCCTCTCAAAGAGTGAGGTTTTGGCCTTGGCTGACAAGCCTATATATTGTGTCTCTTGTCTCTTTATTTGTTCATGATATGGTAATTGTCTTGATGAAAAGAACACAATAATAATTACAAGAAAGAGAAGATCATAATCAAGAAGCAAAAGTCTATCACAAGCAATTATCATAAGTAGAGAAATCACCTAACTATTGATGCGCTAGATTGCTCAACACCAAGAGCGGTCTTGACCTCCCTCAACCTCTTCAACATGATGAATGCAGAGGTAAACCATGTATTAGCAATCTTCAACAATGTTTTTGTAGATTGTGAGGGTAGTAGTATGATTTTGTACAAAGTTGTGGATATGCCATAGTGTTAAGTTCAAGGAATGGACAATGCAAGGTGCCCAAATACTTGTGGATATTAACTTCAACAATCATGCCAACAACCTTGCAAATAGGTGCTTTCTCTGTAATGATTTGCACACAAGAATCAACACCTACATCTTCAATAATTGTAATGAACAACTCACCCATATATTGTGCATCCTTGTATTTTCCAAGTGCATCCACTGATTTCAAGAAAACTGGTTCATTCAAGGAAGACACCATGAAGTTAATGAGTGGGTGGTGTGCTGGATCTATCGATCCATTAGAAACAATACTAACCCTAGATGTTGGCCATGCTGATTTAATAGGCTCAAGCATTTTATCTACTTCTTTCTTTGCCTTAGTCAACAATGTGGTTCTAAGCTTCTCTAACCTAGGAGGAACATACTCGATGGAGCCCCTTGAGTTAGAACTCGACACATCTCAATAAATAAAGGTGATCGCGCAACATAAAGTGATATGAAGTTCAGATCGAAAAAGAAGGCAATGGTGATATCAAGCTCTTCTTGTCTCTCTTGCTGAAATATCTTGCCCATTGGACCAATTGTCACCGCCTTTCTTTTTGTTTCTTGACCTACCGTTGAAGTTTCTAAGTTTACTTAGTTAGAAACCCTCCATGCACTTTATTTAATTTATTCCTACCTACTTGTTATTTTCCTTGACAAGCTATTTACAATGTAAATATTGAAAATAAACACTAGTGCATGCTCAACATATTATAGATCAACAACTAAAAGAAACAAGAACAAACACACCATATGACACCATTATTTTTGGACTGATGTCCCCGGAAAAACCCAATGTGGGAAAACCGGTGCAACGATCTGAGGGTTTCTTATTAAGCAATATCAGAGTACAATCTGGGTGCCGAAACTGGCCTACCCAACAGAGAATTTCCTTGGCAGTATACCTCTTAGTTTCTGACAAATCTACTGGCCGAAATCCTGGATAATCCTTCCGGCAGCTACTCAGCACCAATCTGCCCCAGAAACTCCAGTGTCTACCCAATTTGGATTGCGTCAGCCTCTCCTAGCCCAGCGATGGCCTTGCGTCAACCTATCTTGGCCTGCATCAGCCCCAGGAGGCCCTGCGTCAACTCTCTGAGCCTCTGCGTCAGCTACACTGGCCTCTCTGGTGCTCTGCACAACACTTAGCTGCCTCTGTGTGGCCTTGCGTGAGCACTGGCTGCTCCTGCATCTCTCTCTCTGGCTGTTCTATTGTTCTTCCGACACTATCTCTGCCTGTCTGTCTCTCTCTACTCAATGCCCCTCAGCTGCTCTCTGATCACTGATTCTATCTCTCTTAGCAAACCCTGCTCTAGAGAATAGAATAACTAATCACTTTGGTGTTTTTTCCAAGTGACCATCAAGCCTCCTCTTATACTTTTTCTGTTGACATATCAACGGCCGAGATTAAGTCCCTAATCAACGACTAAAATTAGATCTGGCGTGATCCATGTCTTTTGAACCACTCTAACACAGATTCATATTAATACACATTAATATTTTATTTTCCCTAAGTTTAGACTTAGGGACTCCATTAAAAATATTAATTATTTTAATATCTCCTGATCTGTTTAGAATCTGCCCAAAGCCTTTCTGGGTATTGGAGATCTCAGGTGCCCCAACCTCTCCACCAAATTTCGTGGCTAGAGCACATCCGATGCTACCCCAAATCAACACCTACACCCCCACCAAAACTCTCAAATGGAAATTCGCTATTGCTTTTCCTCAAGAATGGAAGGATATCCTCATTCTCGTTTTTTTAGATGATGTAGCCACCCTTGCCACACCAACATTGGCCTCTTTTTCCATTTCTTTCTTCTTATCCACAGACACATTTGCACATGCTCCAATTCCACATCTTGGTAAGCCCAACAAATGCACTTTCACATGGAAATAAATGCTCTTGAATTCACTGTTGCAATAGTTGCATGTCCAAAGAACATTGCCTTCCCCCTTTAAATTGTTCCCTGACCCTTGATCTCTTGTGACATACCTTCACAAGGGATATTTACTTTCTCGACCCTACAATATTTGTAAATTATTTTTCCCTCAACATTTGAAGTTGTTATTGTAGCCCCACTTCCAACAAAGGGAACACTGATAGGCCTTGATGAAACTAGAATAGGAGGGGCATTACCAATGGGGACATTCTTCCCCTTCTTTTACCCCTTCCTTTACCCCTTCCTTGCTGCCCTTGATTGAGCCATGAATGTTGTAAAAAAAATAAAAATGCATAGCATGTAAACAAAACTGCTGCAACAAAATGGAAGCAAAATGCACTTACGGGTTTCTTGATTCACCTCCAAAATGCTCCTAAACTCTTTGCTACTCGCAACCACACACCCACAACAAGAGAAAGACACAAAAATGAAAAGAAAGCTGCCCAAATTAGGCTTTTACGAAGTCGTGACATGCATTTCTAGAGGGACACGTGTACCAAAATTGGGACACAAGTTGGGCAAATCAGATTTGCGGGCCCAATGAGTCCACATGTTCGGACACGCTTGACCCACAAATCGTGTTGGAAAATGTAACTATTTTCGGTCTTCATAATTGTCATTGCACATGTCATTATATATGTCTTATGTAACAAGCAAGGGAAGAAGAAAAAATATTATTTAAGCATGGGTTTTCATGCTTCTTTTGATTAGTCATCTAGGTTAAGCATGTTGTTCATGCTTCTAGGGCTTGTCAAGTCGTAAAGATTATTGTCATGAGTCAAGAGAGTCAATATCATTTGTATAAAGACCCTATTGGGCAAGTTTTAACTTGTAAAATGAATTTATTTCGAGTCTAGAAAGTCAAAATAAGCCTCCAAGCACAAGTCAGCCTAGAAGATGTTATTTGACCTCCACAGATGTGTATATATAGAAGCAACTTCGACCTCATTTAACACTAATTTGATCTGCTCAAGGAACAAGTTTGATCTGAAGCAAAAGAGGCAAGAAAAGAAGAGCAAAAGGCTAGAAGACAAGGAGAAAGACCAAGTGAAGGAAAGAGATTCGAAATCTTCTCTATTTCTGGCCACACGTGCGAAAATTAGGGCTTTTGCAAATAATTCTGGGTCGAAAATTGCAAGTCGAGGTTGCTAATATAAAGCTGTGGGCCGACGTTGAGATTTGAATCTGGTTGAAGAAGAATTGACCATTGTTGACTTGGTTGATCTTTAACCTAATTGGAAGGGATTCTTGGAGGGTTGACTTGGTGCTTGGAGGACTTGGTCTAGGAGTTTGGGTGTTGGCTTTCTTATTTGAAGTAGATTCTATAAGAAAAGTAGAGATTCTTTTTGGGTTTTTCCCTTGGAGGGGTTTTGCCCAGGCTTGTAGCCTAGTTCTTATGTCTATTGTCTTATTGTTTTTTATCTTGATAATTGTTTGATGAAAAGATCTAATAAAGAAACATAAGAAGATAACTAAAGCTCACATGCAATTATTAAGGTTAAGGAGAATTGGCTTAAATATCTGCGCTACTAGATTCTCCAACATGATATCAGAGCTAAGGTGAAGAAGAGAAGGCATCTTTGAGATTATTTTGTTGATATAAGAGAAGGTTATCCATCGAAAGGGGGTCATTTGCTAAGGACACAAGGAAGGGCATAAGGAAGAAGACCTCATCATCCTAAGAAGGATCAAGCTCTTATTGAAGGAAGAAAGACTACTATATCAATCTCTCAGTAAAGGCCTCATCATATAAAGAAGGACATCTATTTCTCTTGAAGGCTCTTTGCTTTTGAAGGAGCATCTTGAAGGAATGCTACTCTATCTTGAGGAATAATATTGATTACTCTCTCCAAGAAGGCTCTTTGGAAGACATCTTTGAAGGAAAAGAAGCATCAAAGAATCCTAAGAACATCATCCTCTCTTTGATGCTACTAGAAGACACTATTATTGAAGGCATCCTAGAAGTCATCATTCTAGGACATCTTTGAAGTCTCCTTGAAGGTCTTGAAAGCCTCAACAATAGTTGGAGACATCATCAAAAAGGAGGGTTCTTGGTTGACAAGTAAGTATCATATTGTCTTCTATGTCTTAATCTATAGATCATATGGCTACATTTTGTAAGGAAAGAAACAAGCTTATTGGATTAGCAAACATACTAGCATGGAAGAAGAGGATTGACTTGATGCTCACAAAAAATGAAGTCATGGAATATGTTCTTGGTGAAATTACTATACCAAACAAAGAGAAGACTCGAGAGTTAGCAAAATACAAGAAGGGAGAAGTGAGGGCTCAAAGGATCATTATTGAATCCATAAAGGATCATCTTGTTCCCTTTGTTGCTGATTTGAGGACATCCAAAGCTATGCATGATAAGTTGGTGAAATTGAACTCTATAAGTACATCAGGCTAGAAGATATCCTTGAGGAATCAATTATATAGGATATGGAAGTCAAAAGATGAAGACATGGATCATTTGTAAGGGCTTGGGGAAGTTGTTTCCGATTCAGAAAGGACTACTTGTGTATTAAATGCTTTGCCACTTGATTGGAGCAGTTTTGCAACTAGTGCCTATTGCCACTCAAACCAGAAGGTGACCTAAAAGGGGTTCCTAAGAGGGCAACTGCTAGGTTAAGGGCAACGGTGGAGGCTTAGCCCACTGTCACCACAGCAAAGTATCCATGCTTTTTATGGACTTTCACCAATGGGGGGGAGTCCTAGCAGTGTAGGGATCACTTGTAAAGTATATGTCAATGGATAGGTGGAAAGTGACCCTGGAAGCCCTTTTCCAAGCATGGAGTGAAGAATGGAACTTGCTTGCTCTTTAAGCAAGGGACTTGGTCCTCCATGGGTAAGGGGTGAGGATTAGAGGGTTGAGGGAGAAGGAATGGGCTTATAGACGAGGTCCTCAATCCCTATAATCCTTGGGAAACTTGGATTCCCAAATGGTCCTTGACAAATAATCTTTATTGAGAACTGGGACCACACGGGGCCAAGTGGACCCAATTCAGGTTCGGGGATGGAATGTAGCAACCAATGATGTTCCTATCCTGAACAAGGTGAAAGGAAAGGACCAGACAAGAATATTTACTTCAAAAGGTTGAATTGATCTTGTTGAGGTCTATCCTTGGAGATGCCTAGGCAAAATTCGATCCTAGAGCTAGGGCTTGGGATTCTCGAAGATTCCACCATTATAATCACCTCAAATTTGGAGGAGAGGGAGGGGACGTACCAGTGCAATAGCTTGTAGGAGATCAAAATTTTTCTTTGGGTCAATTCCCGGGAAATTGATGCCCTAGGTGACCTAATGGGGTTATACCTAGGGAAAAAGGGGAAAAGGGTAAAAAGAGGGTTAAAATGATCACCCTTTTTGAAGGATCAGTGCCTAATTCACTTGGGGATATGGAGTCAAGGATGATGATGAGTAAGAACTTGGTTTCTTGATTAAGGAGGCTTGGAAAGTCAACTTCATCCAATGTTGAGAGAAAGAAAAGAAAAGTGACCTTCAAACATTTATACTTTAGAGCAAATAATGCAAGCTTATCGAGACAAATAATCTCTACGACATTTCATTCATATAGCATTGGCCCATACATTAAATTAGCTAAAACATGCTTAATTCCACATTTCAATTATGTAGCAACTAGCCGTGATTTTAGCAGTATGTAGCAACAAGAGTAACAACGTCAAAATTTACTTACAACATTATAGAATATATCCAACCAGCAGTTCATTTGCAAGACAAAGCTCCAAGACAAGAAAAGTAGCCCAAATCCATACGTCAAAATTCATCCATCTCCAAAAAAATATCCTCCAAGGAAACAGTGCAAAGTTCTCTATGATTAGAGAGATCCCAAGTCAAGTGATGATCCAAATGAATGTATCTAACATCAATATCTAGCCTCCTAAGGAGTTCGAATTAGCCTATGGGCCTACATTAGCCCCTAATGATAAAATAAAATGCAAATAAAACCCTTATTAGTGACAAGCCCACCAAATTAGCCCACAAGTGGAAAAATAAGCCTCACAAGGGGCCAAATAATAATATGTACATGTCGTGGGGCCCTCCAAAGGCCTAATAATGTCCTAAAGTGCCATATCGAGGAATAAATTCCTCAGAATATGATGGACAAGGGGGTGGCCCCTTGTTCTCAAAGTAGTAGTAGACCTGTGGTGCTCCCATTGGGTCTGAGGGAACATAAATGACCCCATGGGCCTCCATATGAATCAGAGATGCTTGTAGATCCTCTGCAAGGGTCCGAGTGGTGGAATGAATGTTGTCATTACATTGTACAAGTCCTAGGACACCTGCCAAGTGTGTGGGGCTCCTATGTGGACCTGTTGGGCATAATGTACCAAGCATATCACCATCATCCCAAAAGTGGATTGCTAGTAATTTTTGAGCATCGATGAAGATCCGTGGAGTGTTGTCTGATGTTGTGGAGGCCAATGGTTCTCGATGCACACCTATATGTGCCAATGTAGACCTTTGGGGGTTAAGATCCCATATAGGGAGACCAAACCCAAATGGAAACCACCTGTAATCCTACATAAGATCCCATGTGTCGCCTAGGCTTCCAATACAACCAGTCATTAAAATAATCGGGTAAAAGAGTTTAGAAATCATGGATAACAAAGTGGGCACTTCATAATGACATGTCCTTTCGTTGTGGGCTTTGGCATGTGCTAGTGTCTCCAAGCTCCAAAGGGGGTTAACCAAGTACCTTATTAGGTGGTTTCAACCCTTAAAGGGGATAGTATGTCGCAGGTACATTCCTCTAATGGGGGTGGCAAAGTGATAAATAAGTGGAATGGAGTAGGGAATGAGAGGGGCAATCCTGGGCTACATATTGGGGCATAGGGGTAGCTAGATAAGGGGAAGCCCACATCTGGGTATGTGATGTGTAGAAGAGAGCAATCTTGGTACATGAGGTGCCCCGACCTTGATTTTTCCACCCTTCTTTGTATGCCTTTTGCCTTTTATGAATTTTCTTTAATTAACTACTTGGGGCTCAAAGGACAAGAGCATGATGTGTAAGATATAGCAGCGATTACCCCCTTTTAGGTAGGGCAGTTCATTGCGCTCCAGGGGTTGGGACAATCATGGGTTCCTGAATGATAAAGGAGGCTCATCTAGGGCTTATGGAACTAGGGTGATGATCGTGGATTGGGATAGAGCTCATCTATTGACATTTGCCCACGTGCTAGTTATTTTGTCCCGACCGTCTTTTGCATTTTGTGGTAGAATTTCCTGTTAAATATGGCCAATTATGTTTTTTTCTTTTACTTTTCACTGCTTCAACCTCCGGGGCATCATTCTTTGCCTGACCCAAGGTGGGGGCAAAGGGATAGGGAGGTTGGCCCTATGTGGACCTAGGTGGGAGAAATGATGAATGGGTGTATAGTGAGTGGAAAGGGAGTAATATATGCAGATAAAGGAGTGGGACCACGCACCCAAAGTTGGGTTTTCCCAAGTAGTACCAACCTAGAACCAAATGGTCAATAAAGGAGATCCGACAGGACTAAGATGCAAGGGTAACATCCAAAAGAGATCAAGGGGAGAAGAGCACAAACTAAGCCCACCCTTTCCGCCAAATCCCCTCATCAATCCATACCCAAAAGTATCCATGAGAAGTGTTGACCGCTACGTGTCAACTACCCATAGCAGTACACCCCCTTTTTCTTTGCAAAAAAGGGACAACGCTTGATCGAGATGTTCGTGCCATTCGACAGTGATCGTCATTCTCTTGATCTTATTAAGTTGTAAACCCAGTCTGCATTTTGATGTAAATAATCTTAGCAGAGCTGAGTCATGTATGTAAATTGCCTAGGTGGGCCTAATTTTCTAGTGATAATCTTCATTTCGGAAGGTTTTTCGTCTCACCGATCCATGATCGGCAGAGTTTTCCTTCAACCTGACCCCAAAGCCGGAATGAATTTTATCATTAGTCTTAGGAGAATCCTAGTGTGTTAATCTGCTAGATTATGTTTGGTCGCAGAACTGGGTAGTCTATGAGGGTCTGTCAAAGGGCTTTTCCCCCTTGAAGATGTAAAAATTGTAAAAGTCATGATGTAAAGTGTCTTGAGGGTTAGGGAAAATGTTAATCCCCTCATGCGTCTTAAGTCCTAGGTCCTAGGGAAATTTTTCCAAAAGCTATGTTTGATGATCCATAATAAAAATAATAAAAAAT
>APFE030775329.1:3412-43154 GCA_000404065.3 Pinus taeda
GATGGTGGTAATCTTCCCATGGTGCCTCTCCTATCATCATTGACTGAATGATTCCTTCGTCTGTAGAATGTATATGCGACCAAGGATCTGAAGAGATACCATATTCCTTAGACCTATCTATCCAAACACTCGATGAGCGTTGATTTGGGTTTTCCCCCGAGGCCAAGAAAATTGATTGCTACAATATTTCTAAGATGGCGATGATCCATGTTGTTAAAATGTTCAGGAATCTTCTGAATCTAGAAGATATCATGTTTCAAGTTCCCACTCCGCCAGATTGTTTGGAGGCGATAGAGAAAAAGTACCCATCAATATAGGGTCTTTTAGTAGACCTACTCTGATATTTTGAAGTGACTGAGAGCTTCTGTGGATCATCGGAATGCTTCCCGTAACTTGTGAACAGTTGGGGAGAAAGGTTTGTTGGTCGATGATTGTAATCCCTCCTTGAAAAGGAAATGCAATCTTTCTGAAGTATGTCGACACAACAGCAACAATAGCATAAATCCAGGGCCTTCCCAATTGGATGTTGTAATCGAGGTTTCCATCGATAACTTCAACATCAATTTCTATTGTTTTTCCCTCCAGTTCGACTTGCAAGTTACTTAAAATCCCGTATGGAGTGTATGTTCGTCCATCAAATGCTTTTAACGTCATTGATGATCGTGAAAAGGGTGGTAAGCCTAAAGTTTTCCAGCAACTCATTGACATAATACATGTAGATTCCCCCTCATCAATAATTGTTCGATGAACAATTTTGTTGAGGGCTTTCACTTGGATGAGGAAAGCGAGTTGAGTTGGTAACTGAGGTTAATATCCTTTATGATTAAAGGCAACAAGATTGGAATCCGTTGGGTCAATCCCACCTATTGCTGATAATAGAGCCTGCTTTTGGGAGGGGTAATTTTGCAGTGCCTCAAGTGTCGACATAGCGGATGGCGATTGAGCCAAGTCCTCTACTATATTATAATTCTGTACTACTCCGGCACAAGGATTAAATGTCGATTGGTGTACTACTCCCTTTGGTGGCTTTATTGTTAGCTCAGGAATGATGGGTGGCACAACTTCGGTTGAATTTGTTGTTGAACTACTAGGTTGATTAATAGCCTTGTTGTTCGACAGCTGTGGATTCCCGTAATCTTTATTCCTAGTCGATATGAAAGCATCTTTTTGTTGTTTTGAAATGAAAAACATAAGTACTTGGGATGGGGAAGCATTGTCACTAGCAACTAGATTGGTTCCCGGGTTTGGAAACGGATCAGTTAATACCGCTGAGGTTTTTGAACTCTTAAAGAGTTTTATAACTTCAGCTTTATGTGGACAATCTCTCGTCCGATCATCCTCATCGCATATCTGACACCCCACAGGGGGTTTCCTTTGCCCAGAAGGGTTTGCAGAAGGTTTTTCAGGAGATGACTTATCCTGCTTCTTCTTTTTCCCTTTCTTTTTTCCCCCTGATTGCTTTGGGTTTTTTCCCTTGTGAGTCGACATGGCATTGAGCTCTGAGGCAAGAAGTTCTTCATTTGCATTTTGACTAGAAACCATACGAGCTTTCTTTGATGTAGCCTTTATGGTTTTCGTGCTAGTCGTACCTATCACACCATCGCCGGCATGAGAGTCTTTGTTTGATTTAGGAGGAGGAGGAACGGAAAACTCCGATCTAGGAGCATCAGGGATTTTGTCATAGAGCGTGCCAAACTGAGTATAGATCAAGTCTAGATATTGCACACGAGCAATGACTTGCTCTTCAGTGACGACCCCTCCCTTTGCCACATCTTCTGTGATAGAAGGTAACAATGACTTAATAAACCATTCAGCTAGCAGCTGATCAGGGACATATTTTTTTACCATTCTATGATGACGTCGCCACTCATGAATATGATCAGATATGTGAGTGGTCGTTGTTTGTTTGAAATTGGTAAGAAGCTCTGTTCCTGTTTCGTACCTTATTGGTAACTGAAAATGGGTTAAAAAGGTTGTGGCAAGGGCGTTGAAGTTATCGAATGAAGCTCTAGGCAATTCGATGTACCATTTTGTTGCTGGACCAGTTAACGTTCACTGAAAAAGGCGAAGCCTAATCGAATCATCATTTAGAGTGTTGGATGAACACCACAGATGAAAGGTCATCACATGATTCGACAGGTCTTCACCCAGATTTCCATTAAATTTAGGAATATCTAACGGAAGTTTATGAGGAATCGCTAGCCACCAAGGGTTATAAGCAATTGGATCATTTGTTATCTGATTTAGATCCGGTAACTCTAAAGCTGCCACAAAGGGCAACTATTGATTCAGGTTCGGCAAAGCATACCCAGGATAAGATGGGATTGCCTAAGCAGTGGGTCTTTGCATACCAGCATAATGCATTTGATGTTGATAACTTTGGTAAGGTTGATGGGCATAACCATTAAGATATGATTGATGTTGACCGTTTTGAATATACGGCTGCCCATTACTCACAAAGATTTGTTGCTCAGATCCTTGGTAAGCTTGTTGGAATTGCGGTTGTTGATATTGCACTAGCCATGGTTATGAAACTATTTGTTGTTGTCCAATACTGGCTGTTTGACCAAGATGACGGGTAATAGTACCCATTTGAGCTTGGGTCACTCCAATTAAGGAGCCATTAATCGGTGATTGTGGTTACGTCATGGAGACAAGAGGTTGTTGTATTACGACCTAAGAAACTTGAGGTTGGCATACAACAGGCAACGCTTGTACTTGTGACACCGTCACAATGGCTAATGTAGTGGGGATATTTGAGATAGGTAGACTTGGTTGCATTGAGTATACAACTCTTGGTTGTTGAGGCAGTATTGGCACCCAACCGCTGGATGTAATTCCAGCATGACCCCAATTCTATTGTGAACTCTCATATGGTTGTTCTCCCGGAGGGAACAATGAAAGGGCATACTGCCCCCCATACAGTGGCAATCTAGTGCTCAAAGGAATGGTTGGCCTTTGGGGACTGGACTACCCAAATTGATATTATTTCCAAGGATCAATTTGTTGAGACTCAAGATAAGAGATTCCAGATATTATTCCGGACAAACAAACGGGAACAGACAATACTGTCGAAACAGTCCCTGGATGGACTCCATCTAGCGGTTGAGAGCTAGTTAGGACAAATGGTACACCAGCGAACATTGTTGGAGTAGTAGCAGGAGGTTTTGCTGCTGCTGCATCAAATGACACAGTCCTAGATGTTGATGGTTGTTCAAACATATCTAGTCTATCCAAAAGATTTCCTAGCGATTCTACAGGAACTTGCGATGAAGGGAGACTAACTTCTGATGAAGAAGGATATAGGGTGATCATGGCTCCAAAATGCAATGGAGTACTGGATGGAGGACCCTCCACAATCTCTTCTATAGCAATCAATCCAGGTGGGAGAGGTAGACTATCAGGCCCGTAAAATATTTTTGGTGCCGGAGAAGGTATAGACTCTACAGTGACAGTTGTTGGAGGGGTAACACCTTCCGAATCAGTTGTAGATGGAGCCAGTTCAGGAATAGAAGCGTTTACCATTACACTAGGATCAGTTCTAATGTCCTCTTGTAGCCGCAGAACTTCTTCTATGAAGGCAAGGATACTAGAAATGGTTGGAGTAACCGGAGTCCCTGAGGATGTTGGAACACAAGTTCCAAGCAAACTAGGGGACTTTGATCCAGTTAAACGAGTTCGCTTTGTCCAGAATAGTTTCGTTTCCGGAGTCAAAGACGGTTGACTCATTAATCTTCGCTAACGATGGGGTTTCGATTGACTTTATTCCACAATTGCGGATTACTCGATCAACTCAAAATAAAGGGGAAAAAGTGATTCCGAATTAAATGAATTTTAGACACTTTGACACAACTTGATTTTTCAATTTTTAATAGTTGAGAAAAAGCTAAAGATGACTCTACTCGCCTTCGATTTTTAATGAGCCTGAAGTGACAAGTGCTCAGATGAACCTTTTCCTTTAAGGAGTTTGAAAAGGAACGAAAGAGACTACTCTGGAATTCTAGACAGAAGGATTACCAAACCAATTGCAAAACTACAGAACACTTTTTTACGGTACAGCAATAAATCTTCCCGAATGCTGTGTTCAGTGCATTGCGATCGATAGGGCAACAGACACGACTTCCTAAGGATAACGGATATAGCCTATTGTGGTCGCCCAATATATACTCGACGATACGTGGGAGCACAAGTCTGTACTGGCACTTGTTGTCTCAAAGAGGAGGAATCACCCAACCTACGATGAAAGTGATAGTTACCAAGCTTTACGACGCCAGAATACATCTCTAACCTAGACTTCTAAATGTTGTGTGTTAGGTTCCAAAGCGTTTTTATGTTCATTGAATTTATTTTACAGTTGATCTTTCTTAAGAAGTTTGCCTTTAAGGTTCACCGGATGATGTAGATATAACAATTCCTTAAATGCCAATCTAAGATGAAACAATCGTTATTCTTCTTTTTGCAAATGAAAATCCCTAGCTACTAAAGGAAAGAAAAAGCAGGATTCTTTCAACATAGAGCATAGAGGCAAACTAGACTGCAATTGTCCAAAATCAAAAATCAACAAGCAGTCTAAAATGCCAAATGCACATGCATCGTGATTTGTTTTCTGCTTTCTTAATGTGTGAATGACAAAAAGAATGCTAAGTACAAATCTGAATTATCTTTTCAAAGCAACAGTACTAACAATTTTCTCTTCAAAAGACAAAAGGAAGACAATGACGACACTTTGCAATTTTGAATTGAAAACTGCTTTCGACACTTGAAAAACTATTAATTCAAATCAAATACAAAAGTAACTGTGTAATCGACCATCAAGAATAGTAGGATTCTTTCCTTTGACTGAAAACGACACTTCGAAATCAAGAGACGACAGTTCGACTAAGCTACTTCTTTGTAAAGGAGAACTATAAATGGCAAACAATACATAAAAACATTCACAATTATTTGTACAATGGATGTTGAATAATGTAAAGGAAGGGAGTTTCCACAGTGGTATACTGATCACAGACAACAAAACTCTTGAATAAAGTTGAAGAGAGTGAAGAAAAAAACAAAATCTGGAGGCAAAAACAGTCTTATCTGATCATCACACCTGTAACACAGGGAAACAGGGATGCATCTCACCTACTGCACATGGGAGGTGCGATGCATCCAGATTTCAAAGAGGAGAAGGTGCGATGGTCCAGGGACAAGACTTCAATTTGGTTTTTGGTCATAGTTTGCAGCTTAGTTCAGGGATTTAGGCCGAGCTAATGATAGTCAGTAAATGAAAATCACAGGGGTTGATCTAATGAGGTTACTTGAGCCACCACCAAGGAAAATAGGATGTTTATAAATCAAATGTTCAGTTTATAAATAAAACCCGGAGATGGACTGAAGCAGCATTGATCTACTTTGCACTTGCATAGCAAATGCAATTCAAAGGCTAGCTGGCTTAACTTCAGGCTCCATCTGTAGTTTATAAAGTAAACAAATATAGACAAGCAAACAATCTATTCGCTCCCCAGTGGAGTTGCCATTTTGTTATCAAGAAATATAGTGTCCATGTAGAGCTGCTAGTCCCACTAAGATGGGTAGCTATCTTAGAAACAAACAAACTAAATTTACTTTCGTTTTCCTTTATGAGAAGTAGATAGGAGAGGAGCAAAGAATATCGACCTCAATCTTTCGCTTGGTTCCTTGCTTATTCCTTCTCCCCTCTTACAGATATTTGCCACTCCTTCCTTGCTTACCCCGCTTCAAAGAGTACCTGTAAAGTCAAAGCAGCACAATACCTTCAAAGTACTGGGATCTACAATCATAAACAATATAGGACCAGATATATATTGACCACACAAATGCATATATCATCAAACATACAAGAATGTGGAGGAAAACTCGAATAGATTTATTAATAGAAAGAATAGAAGAGAGGATTACAACCCATTGATCTGACCCAGCATCATCCTCCCAGCATGAAAGCCCTTCTTCACCTCATGAAAAGCTTAGATCACCCAACACTATGATGTTCCACCAGGAAACCAATAGCACTTCCTTACAAGATACAAAATTCCAGCCTCCTCATCTCTTGGGATGAGGGATCCATATATAGATGTTTGCAGGGGGGTGAGTCAGCTTTTGGGATTTTGATTAGTGTCCTCTCTCTGATATTTCTTGGTTCCACTTGGAGATTCATGATCTCTTACTCATCCCTGTGTGAATTCAGAGAGGCAAGTGTCACAGGAGAAGTTTCTGGAAGATTCCATGATCATCCACCTTGCAAACGGTCTCTGCCATTTGTCTACTCTCGCCCATCGCACCCTACAGAAGGGATTTTCAGTATGCATCACACTTTTTGCATGTGGCAGGTGAGATGCATCGCACCCTTAGCGCTGAGCAGTCTGTATCGTCTAGTTTTGACTAGTTCTGAGCAGTTTTCCATGGAAAACTTCTAGGAGATGTTGTAATCAGCTGACCTTGTTCCTTTAGGGTGTGAAACAACACTTTTAGGGATTCATAAGCCCTTTGTTTATGGACATATATTATTGGGGTTGTAGTGCCCAAATATGTCTATAACAGTCTAGTTGTTGATCAAGCATAAATATTGGAAATCACCCATAGTTATTAGAGTCAAGAGCAAGCGACTTTACAGGTTGTAGTTTGATACTCCTAAGGATTTAGTGAGAAAAGTTGATCCTAGAGATCTAGGAGAGTTATGGAATAGGTTTTAGGTGTATTGATCCCTCTTGTGGACAAGATAAATCTCCCTATACCTCAGATAATTATAGTAACAAACAATAAAGAACTGTTATCTTTCGCTAGCTTATGATTGACTTAAACAAACAATATGAGAGAGTTCACTTACCGTTTAATCGAAATACCTGATGAAGTCCCTTTTAGTGTCCTCGATTGTTCACTTCTCCTTGATGCTTTAGAGATCATTCTAGTGCTTCCCACAACTTCTCCATGATATCATGAAGGAGATATGCATAGGCATAAACATACACAAGACCAAAGCATCCAGTATATAACATAAAAGATAAATGAAGTAATTAACTCAATCATATATCATAAATTGGTCAATATGCAATCCTAACCTATGTGGGTGATCAAGGAATCCCACAAAGGATATCAAAGAAGACATAGTTGGGAAAGCATATTTGCTTTAATATTAATGAAATGGAGAATAAACTTACAACCTCAAAGCCTTGATATTACGAGTCTCTTCTCACAATCTCCAACCCTCTCCTTGAATGAATAGCCTCCCAACCTTATTTATGCAGCATAAGCCTATTTCCAACAGTCCTCTTCAATCCTCAGGCTTGTGTTAGCTTTATAGACCAAGAGGGGGAAGTTTTGGATCCATTCCCCAAGGGATGAGATCCACTAATGGTGGGATAGGGGTCCCACAAAGAGAGGGAGGTAGCTCCATGATGGTAGGGATCAGGGCTGAATAGCCATCCATTCGAAGCTTGTTAGTTGGGAAAGATTGGACTAAAAATGCTTCTAGACTTTACTTTTTATTTTTACTTGTGTTAAGTCATGTGCGTAGGCCATAGTGTAAGATGGAGTGCACTTATGCATAGTTTCTAATGGCCTCTTCTACGTTTTTTAGCCTTGGGATACAGGAATTTCATTCTCTTTGGGTTAGTTTGGATTCTATCCTTGCAAGGGGATTCTTTGGAACACATTGATGGATAGTGAAAGATCCAAACCGATGGTCATTTGCCTAATGCAACAAAATGATGTGTAACAAATTGCCCCCTAAAGTGAAAAGTCGGAAGAGATGTTTCATGACTAAAGCACTTTATCATGCCAATTGTTGGGTTAGAGACTCCATTCGAAGACCTGAAACAATCAATAAAATCTTACAATGCAATATATAATCATCGTTGAGATAGGAATTCCCATACTCAGATAAATGTCTCAAAGAACCAATACCAAAATACATCTGAAGATCCATGTCAATAGACGGCATAGTATGGACGCATCCATCAATGGATCTATGTTTACAATCGTGAATATTTAATAACTCCACACAACCTGGATGGATGAAACTAGATCTAGGGACTTGATCTCCATCTCTCGATCCATAGTACGAACCTAGACATGCAAGTGAATGTCTCGAAGTCGGACATGGTAGAATCCACTTGATTATCATTCAATGATATGAACCGTTAACGATTGCGAGAGAAACCACCAATAATGATAATGGCTCTCAAGGTACTTCCAATATAATCTTCGAAGTGTGAACAGATGTGGTGTTGTCGAACACTTGTAGAATCATTCGATCGAAGGTCAATGATGAGAACCTATCATTGAAGGTGAGAAACCTACCATTAAGGCATGAAGGCTCCAATGTACTGAAGGTTTCTAGATCAACTTCCTAGATCGTGAGATGAAGTTGATAGGAAGCGATTTGTCGCAGGAGGGCCTACGACATGAAACTCGTGTCAAGTTTTAAAGAACAACAGTTAGGAGTAATCCAGGACTGACTCAGGGATGCATTAGGGGAATTTTGAGGTCTACAATGGGCCTCCTAAGAAAAATGTACAACCAAAATAAACTTTATAAGAACCAATAGGATTCAAGATGAGAATGTCAACCATGGGGGATGATTCACTATTTTTGGAGTAAAAAAGTAAAAAAATAATAAAATAATAAAAGTACTTTTTCAACTCATATTTTAAATTTATCTCCCTAATGTCTTACTCAAATTTCAAGTGGGAGTACCTGTTGGATGCAAAATTTAATTCCTCATCCAAGGAGTACTCATGATGCATACTTTCGATGGACCCTGCTACATGAAAAATGAGAAATACATGAAAAAACATGATTACAATCACGCTTTTCATGTATTTCTCACTTTTCGTGTAGCGCGGTCCATCGAAAGTATGCAACATGGGTACTCCTTGGATGAGATATTTATGCATCCAACGAGTGTTTCCGCTCAAAATTTGAGTAAACCCATAAGGAGATAAGTTGAAAATACAAGTTGAAAAATTAGTTTTTTCTTTTTTTTCCCTCTAAAATTTCATGATGTAATCTAATATTATTTTAGTATTTCCACTATTGTTTTATAATTTCCTTAAGAGGACCATTTTAGACCTCACAATTCCCCTAATGGTCACCATGATTGAAGACTATGAATAGAAAATTCATTTTAACTGAGGTTGGACTTCTCTTGAACATATTGGCGACACGACATTTTAACTTGGGAGCATTTGACTCAAAAGTGATACCCAAACCAACTGAAGACTCTCAATGAGGTATGGTGAACTGAGAGGAAAATGGATTTCCCAACCCTGACACAAAAGCGATGGAGTGTCATGTTCAAGAGTGACATACTACCTTTTACAATACAAAATCAAAGGTTCTGTCCCACTTTTTCCCGCACCATTACTGGAAAGTACCTCTTTATTTTTTACAAGCTTGAGGACGATAACATATGCATGTCCTGTAAGCTGATCCTTTAGATGAGTCCTTCAAAGTATTTTTTAACAAACCCTAGGAAGGAGTGGTTCAGTCTCATCATGCTTAACTAATCCTACATTGTTTAAGTTTTACGAGTCCAGTGAAGGGGTAACTCGATGTCGTTTTCATGTTTAAAGAGTTTGAAAAGACACAAAAAGAAAACTCGTTTAGTTATTTCAACATAAATTTTAACGAGCCCGGAGAAAGTAAAGCTCGATGTTCTTCAGTTTTAGGGAGTCATGAGAAAAACATAAGTAAACTCCACAATGTCCTTTCTCATAAACTAAGTCCCTCAAGACTGAAAAGGGGTAAAATAATGCACAAGAGAACTCTATTGACCATGACTAGTCAATGTATACCTTTTGCGTAAATAGCCCTGTTCAATCCGTAAAAGGGGTAAACTTATACTGAACAAATGATTGTTCATTTACTTTTACGAGTTCAAATAGTCAAGTACTCAACGATCTTTTCATGTTTAGGGAGTCTGAAAAAGAACATAAAGATAACTCTAGGTTTCACTTTTTTGTAAGTTTTCAATGAGTTTGAAAAAAGTGATAAAAATGTACTCATATCACCGACTATCAATTTAATTAACAAGCAGGAAAAGACAGAAATAACTCGGCATTTTCATGTGCATTTTACGAGCATTAAAATATAGCAAAATAAGCTCAGGATTTTCATGAGTTTCACGAATCTTGAAAATAATAACCGAAATGGACTCGAGATAGGTTTCATTTTTACACAAGCTTGAAACATAGGAAAATTTTGCTTGAGATAGGTTTCATTTTTACACAAGCTTGAAATAGAGCAAAATTGTGCTTGGCAAGTTGTTTCATTTTTACATAAGCTTGAAACAATGAGGAAACTATGCTTGAGATAAGTTTTCATGCCCCTAGCATACCGACACAGGTACATGCCCCTGGGATTTGTTTCATTCTCCTGAGTAGACTATTGGTTACTAATACGAATGAAATCAAGGTTCATTTACGAGATTAGGTGAAAGAATCGACTTAATTAGGGAAGCATTTTATATTTTTTACTGAGCTTGACACGGGAAAAGAACTATGCTCATGAGACCTTCTTTCATTTTTAAACGAGCCTGACACAATAAAAGGAACTATGCTCCATGGGGACATGTTTCAGTTTTTAAGGAGGTTGACACAGTAAAAGAACTATCCTCAAAAGGTATTGTTTCATTTTTTAACGAGGTTAACACAGTAAAATAAACATCCTCATGGGACCTGTTTCATTTTTTAACGAGGTTGACACAGTGAAATAACCATCCTCACAAGTATTGGTTTCATTTTTTAACAAGGATGACACAGTAAAAGAACAATCCTCATGGGTTATTTCATGTTTATGCGAGCGTTAAACAAAAATAATTATGCTCATAAGAACCTGTTTCATTTTTTAACAAGGTTGACATGGTAAAAGAACTATCCTCTCAAGGATCTATTTCATTTTTTAACGAGGTTGACACAGTAAAAGAACCATCCTCATTGTGACTTGGATCATGGCTTCCATTTGGAAGAAACACATGCAAAGGGATATTTCCTGACCATGGATTCCAAGAGATCTTCATCAGAAGAAAGAATAGCTCGCTTGAAATAAAACACGTGAAGAGAATCAAAAGGGGTAAGAAAATCTATTTCAAATTCCATCATAAGGTTCCTTATGTCAATTACCGGATCTAAGTCATAAGAAGTCGAGCAAACAGTGAGAGGCTCGCTTGCATCGGTAACTGAAAATGTGGGACTGATTGCCACATAATTTACCCGTGGTAGGGGAGATACCACTTGCAGATAAGGAACATTCAGGGATGTTGAATGGTTGGTAGTCGAATCAAGATCAACGAATGAAAGTTGGTCAATAGTCACAATGTTTCAATTGTGAGGAAAGGACATCACGTGAAAGAGTGTCGATATGACATCTTTCATGGCATAGACATAGTCTCGCCCAAGGAGCAAATTTAAATCCAAGGGGCCTTGGACTACCATAAGATCAATACATACAATTTTACCTTCTAAAGTAATAGGTAACTTAGGAAGGATCCCTAAAGGCTCGCTAATGGTTCTATTAAAAGCCAAAATATTTTGTGTAACAGGAAGAAGCTGAGGGGAACCCAAAGCTTGCCAAGTGGTTGAGCATAAAATACTAATAGAAGCACCTTCATCGATTTTTGTGTGACACAAATTTTTACCATACGCTTTCACAATGAATTGGAAAGGGGTGTAAGAATGAAGATGAGGCTCTAACAGTCTACTCCAATCATGGGAAATAGCCTCATAACTTGGAGGGGGTTCAATGGAAATAAGTGAAATGCCCCCATATGTAGAAGAATCTGAAGTAACATGAAGAACATGAGCGGTATTATCTTAACTCTCTAAGGGGAGAGTGGGATCAATTGAAGATGGAATCAAGTCATTCACTTGATCAACCAATGGTTCATTAACATGTGTGATACATGTTTCACTCTCTAATAGAAGAGTGGGATTGATTGTACTTGGAATTAGATCAATCACTTCGTCAACTAATAGTAGGTTGAGAGACATTTTATGGTAGTGAATTGGAAGTTGTTGTGAAATAGTAAGTTTTTCCAAAAAAAATTAGGCTTCTTCCATATGAGGGAAAAGGTGACTATAATGAATCCCTTTGCATAACCTACAACAAAACCTAGATTTACCCTTTCTCCCAGGAAACTCATAATCACTGGTTGATGGATTAACAGTAGGTTGATAAGAATTTTTTTTACCATACTTCTAAGACCTTAGGAATACCATGAAAATCAATAAGTAAGTGGTCACCCTTACAAATCTTGCAAGGGTATTTGGGCTTGCGATGCATACTAGAAGTTTCCTCAACATTAACATTACCTACAGCCATGGTTGGTTGGTTAACATCTGTCTTATCTCTCTTCATATTCTTCTTCCCTTTCTTCTTCTTCTTCTTAGTCACTTGGTTACTAGCATCAAGGCTTTTACCAAGTGAAGAAGAAGAAGGAGAAGAGTAAATGTTGGATGAAGAAGGTAAAGGGTCAACAAGAGGTTGGTGATGTTAAGATGATGAACTCGGTTGAGGTGGAATAGTTTGGGTATTTTGGATCAAAGAAGTTGAAAACAACCATACCGGTAAACCTATCATGAATCTAGGAAGTGACAATGTAGCCATATAAAGAGGACTGACATTTGCAAAATTAGGGAGAGGATTAGGGTTCCCATTAAAAGGGAGGTCTTTATGGGTAACTTCTAGCATTGTTTCCATTAGATTCAATTTAGATAAATTTACTCTCAATATTAACAATTGAAAAATCACAATCCACACCTAAGGTCTGTAAAACTTAAAAACAAGCAAATAACATGCACTAGTAAATCTAAGGAATCAAACCATGCAAACAAGCTTTTCACAGTGAAATCACTAGTTGGTGATGAAATCCAACGTTGTAGAGATCAAAGTGAAAAGTGGCTAAATATAGAGTAGGTGGAACTAGTTACACTTACAACCTTCTTAATGTACACGATCTGGTGCAAGTAAACTTCATGTATGCCATATAGAATGAATAATACCCTCCAAAAAGATCCAAGTGAGTCTAGCCAACATATATTCCAAGTACAGCAGATACTTCCCCTTCATCATCACGTTGGGTAAAAACCCTAATATTATAGTCTCTAAGGTTACCATGTAAAACAATTTAACCTACGGGACAGTCACAGATCGAACATACACGCAAGGGCATAGTAACAAAGCTCAATCCCCTTGAAAGTTCCTCAACATGGTTAATTTGAGGTTTACTTCCAAGTGACTCCCAAGTACCTTTCGACACCATTTTTAGTACGTGTAAATCACTCTACCATAACCAACGAAGTTGGGTCGATCACTCCACTAGGTCTGACATGATCTGGTGCTTAACTCCTTTGTAAGGGGAGCTTCCGAGATCCAAATTGCAGTAAATGGATTTACTCCTGATCACAAGATTCTATTTTTTGTTTGCAACTTTGGAAATTTAACTCACTCCCCTATTCCAAATCCTTACAACCTTATCTAATGTAGGTGGAAAATAGCCTTAAAATAATAATAAATTCTAAATTGATTTTATTAACGTTGTTTTTAAAAGTTGTCATTTACTCAAAGGGTAAATGGATGTGCAACGATTGGTGTTATGACCTGACTCAAAATTTTAATGCAATCGAACATGATATTGTGATCTTTTCATTTTGATGAATTCTAGCTAAAGAAAGGAGAGAGTTTCTTCTTTAAAATATTAACTCCAAAATGCACCACTTCTAATTTTCCAATGCAATTCAAAACCCTAAGTGCCAAACCATGCAATGTAATCTATGCACAATTTTCTTGAAAGCTATGCAAATGTAATTTATGCACAATTTCCTTTCATGTTATGAAAACGAGAATTCTAACCATGCAAATATAATCTATGCAAGAGAATTCTTCAAAACAAACACAAGATGATTCCAAATCAGCGAAAGAACAACAAGATTATTTTCCTTCACCAATTTAACTAAAGAACCAATCGAGTGTAAATAAATGAAATTGGGTGAAAGTTACGGAGATCAAAAGCGAAGATGCTCAAAGGTGATTAACACTCAGACACAATTCAACCCCTCCCACTGGACGACTAGGGGGGATTTATTTTTTTGTAAAAATGAAAGCAAAAACATGCAAAAATTGTTAAGAAACTGAGGCAAACCTCTAAGTAATGACCAAAGGAAACAAAACTAAGAATCTCTCAAAAAGAAAATTAAAAACACCCAATAAAATTGACAGAGACTTATTGAAGGTATAAACAAGTGTAATTAAGCGGGAAAAACAAAAATCTCTGGAATTGATGATGAGAAACTTGAAATTTCCATAAATTCCAAGTATGTGTGCAGGTCATAGAACAAACCAGTGTTCATACGCACTATTGCAAAGATAAAAGTGCATAGAAGTATGCTTTGTGCCTAAAGATAAAGTGCACATGGTGGGAAATTAAAGAAAAAATAAAAAAAACAAGCCAAACAAATCATCATATCCAGATTTTCAAAATTTCCAAACACTCAGAGAGGGCTACAACAAAAGGATCAAAGGCCAAAAAAAAGAGAATGGTGGAGAGTGAGACGTGCCCCAGTGGAGTTTCTGATTTGTTAGGTGGACTAAACCATCTTGCGGAAAAGAGCGATCTCCCTTGACCTCAAATAAATATATTAACAAACAACAAAGAACTGCTACCTTTCCCTAGCTTACGATTAACTAAAACAAACAATATGAGAGAGGTCACTTAACATTTAATCAAAATGCTCGATGAAGTCCCTTTCAGTGCCTTTGATCGTTCACTTCTCCTTGATGCTCTAGAGATCATACCAACGCTTCCCAGAACTTCTCCATGATGTCCTGAAGGAGATCTGCATATACAGAAACATATACAAGATCAAAGCATCCAATATATAGCATAAAAGATAAATGAACTAATTAACTCAATCATATATCATAAGTTGATCAATATGCAACCATAACCTATGTGGGTGATAAAGGAATCCCACAAATGATATCAAGTAAGACATCATTGGGAAAGAACAAATGCTTTAATGTTAATAAAATGGAGAACAAACTTACAACCTCAAAGCCTTGATGTTACAAGTCTCTTCTCACAATCTCCAACCTTCTCCTTGAATGAATAACCTCCTAGCCTTATTTCTATAGCATAAGCTTATTGGAGCGTAAAAACTTCTGATAACAGAAATATATATAAAAATACTTTATTAATAAATGAATAGATAGATGATGTCTGATTACAATGGGGCTCCTGGCTTAAATACCGCCATGGACACCCTTTGGGAAAGGGCATGATCTTATGATCGTGCCCTTTCAGCTAACTAAACCTAAAATTAATCAATAACCTAAAATTAACTAATTTTTACATAACAGCTTGAAGAGAAGTATCTTTGTGTGAATTTGATCTGTTATATTTGGCGCATGACTTGATCTATAAATCTGATGATTTGGGTATAACTAATGTATGAATAATTGAAAAGGGTGAATTATCTTTTATAGATCTGTACGCAGGTTCAACATAGCAAAGGCGCATATACACGCTGATTGAAAATGGTGTATACATAGGTTTGGCTCAATATAACAACATAGGCACGCAGGTTCTACATGTTGAAGTAGCGTACATCTCATAAAATATGTTTTAGCTACTTCTATTTATTGTTGCAGTGTTCTGGGTTCAGGATTGGTTTATGGTTACTATTATTGTATTTTGGTTACAGTATTTAGAGAAGTGATTGGTTGATTCAGTTTTGGTTGGTGTAAAGGTTATTGGTTGATGCAGATATATTTGATGTTTGATTGATGTTATTGATGGATCCAGTCTGAAAATTTATGAAATGTGATCCTTGGAAGAAAAGAGAAGGTTTTAGCCTTTTGTAGGTCAGCACCTACGTACTAGTACATCAGCTAGTACAAGAGCTAAGGGGGTTGTAGCTCCCTTCCAGGAGAAGCTAGAGAATGAGAGAAGGTTATAGCCTTCTGTAGGTAGAAGCTTGCGTACTGGCATAAGATTGCACCAGTACAGAAATATTTAAGAAAAAAAAAATTTCTTATTGAAAGAAGATAGAGACGAATTGTAGTAGGTGGTTTTCACCAACATTGGGTTTCCACCTTATATCTTGTGTTCATTTATGTGATTTCCTGTACTGTTTACTGCACTTGATTACTATTTTATGGTTCTGATACACAGATTAAGATCAGCTAACTAAATTAGAAGTCTACAAGATATACATGGTTTTCTCTAAACACAGTTGCATATATACGTAGGTTTAATTAACAGAAGTAGTGTATATCAATTTGTTTATGGAAATGAAAAATTGTTAAGTTTCTAACATTGATTCACCCTTCCCCCCTCTCAGTATTATTTCCAACAACCTATTCATTGGAAACTATCACACCCTTGAACATATTTCCTTGCATCACAAAAAATCGAGGTCCAATGGTACCCCATTTGCAACACCTTATAACCTATCCGCTTATCTATAGAATGTCCCCCGTAGGGGCCATATGATCAGCTTTTAGGACACCATAGATGGCATCCTATGATCAGCTTTTAGGACACCATAGATGGCATCCTCACTTATGCAGCGTCGAATTTTTTGGTCTAGTCTCATGTAAAAGAGATATACTTCTATCCATGAATAGCAGGCATTGTGATGGATAATCTCTTGTTGTTATTTATAATGTAAGTGTTGAGGCACTTTTATTGTATCAAGATAGTTAGCAATATCTACATACCATGGAGTATGAGTAGAAATTGCAAAAATATGTTCATCCGAAAAACTATCCTCTACAGGGGTACCTTCATCACTAGTATCCATCCTAGACAGGAAATATGCAACCACATTATCTTTCCCTAGCTTATCTACAATGGTAATATCAAATTCTTGAATTAACAACAACCATCTTGTAATATGACCAAGGGTTATTGGTTTATTCATCAGATACCTGATAGCTATATGATCAGTGTGCACGAAAGTAGGATACCCTGTAATATAATGTTGAAACTTATTAATAGCATAAATAACAGCTAAGAACTCTTTTTCAGTTACTGCATAGTTCATTTCAGCAAGATTCAAGTTCTTGCTAGCATAATAAATCGCATACGGTTTCTTATCCTCCTATTGCACCAAGACTACCCCTACTACTATTTGAGAAGAATCTGTAGAGATGTGAAATGGCAACTTCCAATCAGGATCACGTAATATCGGAGCTCTACAAACTAGTTCTTTGATTTATTTAAAGGTTGCTTCACATTCATCTATCCACACAAACTCTGCATCTTTAGATAACAATTGAAAAAGTGGGAATGTTGTCTTAGAAAAGTTATATATAAACTACTTGTAATAACTAGCATAACCAATAAATCTACGTACCTATGTCGATGTATTAGGTGTAGGAAAATTCAATATTACCTCTACCTTAGTAGGGCCAACCTGAATTCCTGCAACTAAAATCTAGTGTCCTAGCACTATTCCTTCCTCCATCATCATATGTCATTTTATTGTACTAAGAGAAACATGTGTCTATATACATCTTTTAAGTACTTTCTCTAAGTTTTCTATACCTTCTTCAAAAGAATCCCCATATCGGGTGAATTCATCCATGTAGATTTCAACACTATGGTTGATTAGATCAAAAAAAATCCCTACTATTTCACTTTGAAAGGTAGAAGGTGTGTTACAAACACCAAATGGGAGGACTCGGTAGGAAAAGTTCCCCTAGGGACATGTGAAGGTGGATTTGTTCTGATCCTTAGGAGTTATTTGTATCTAGTTGTATCAGTTGAATCCATCTAGAAAGGAGAAACACTTATTTCCAGCTAATGTATCAACAAAGGGTATGGGAAAATGATCTTTTAAGCTTGCTTTATTTAATTCCCTGTAATTCACACAAATCAGCCACCAACATTCTTCTTAGGAACAATGACCAGTGGAGAAACCCATTGACTGTCTGATATAGGATAAATGAAACCCACATCTAATAGATTTTGTAATTCATCTTTGACAATGTTTTTTAAGGCAAAGTTCATTCTTCTTTATCATTGTCTAACAGGTCGACATTATTCTTTAATATATATGTGTTGAGTGAATAAATCAACAGGGATGACTTTCATATCTGTATACTCCCAAGAAAAATCTGCTTTATGTTCCAGAAGGACCTTCAATAACCTTTCAGTTTGGGAGGGTGAAAGGCCAGGATTAATATTCAATGTTTTCCCTAGTTCAATTTCTATAGAAATGCTGTCACGGGGTACAATTACAAGAATATTTCCAACTTCTGTTTCTGGTTCCATATTTTCCTAAACGTTGCAACTCATGAAAAATTCGAATAGCTGCCGGGTTGGGTTAGAACGAAGTTGGGACTGATGAGAAGGGTGTTAATGGTGTCATCCTTCATTTCATCCTTGAAGCAAAGAACCTCACTGATGGTAACGATAGGTATAACTTCTTCATTCTTGGATTCAGGCTCTTTCATAAGTAGATATTTTTGCATCATGGTAAATATTGGTTTATCTGACGAACTTGGTTTGGCAGGGGGTAAAGGATACGATTCTTTGTACATTCCCCATTGGATATTACCATATTTCCAAACCAACACCCAATGTAAGCATCTACGGTCGCAAGCCAAGGTATTCCTAAAATCAAAGGGTGTTCATTGGCTAGGGATTAAGTATGTAAAACCAAAATATCGATAGGGCATTGCCATGAGTCTACTAAAATAGTTATATCTTCCATCTTCCCTACCAGTCTTATAGTAGACTGATTTGCCAATTCTAGGATGGTGGGAGTTGGTTTAAGGTTCCACAGACCTAAGGTAATCATAGTTGCAGAGGTTATAACATTAATTTATGTCCCAAAATCTACCAGTACATTTCGGATATCAACCCCAATAATCTGTAATGTCGGAATCAAGTTCCTTCTATCCCCATATTTAACAGGAATAGGATTCCTCAGCATTATATCTAATAATTTTCCCATAACATGAATAGTGAGTGGATCCTTTGGTTTTCTTCCAAGTTTCTTAGAGAAATATTCTTTAATTATTTTGGCATAAATCAGTATGTCCTTCATAGCCTGAAGTAACAGGATTTTGACAAATAAATTATGCATCTCCCCCAAAAAGTTGAATTCAGGATGAGGACTTGGTTTTCTCAATGATAATCTCTCAGGATAAGGTGGACCCATCTAACATCCTCTAGTAACAATCTTTTGTGAAGGGGTTTTTTGTTTCATAGGAATTTGTATTGACTCATCCCCAGTTGTTTTAGCAGAATCTCTAAGTTCTAGTTCTAAGACTTCATCATCAATGTGTTCAACAATTATTGGTGAAGTCTAAGTATTCATCACCCGATCAGACCGAAAATTCAATTCAATACATTCCATAGTGGCAATACTATATGCAGGGAGGTTGAGTGTCTCAACCTGCTGAGCCCCTTAATTGTTTGGATTTGGATTGCATTGAACACGCAGTTGCAGATGAAGAGGAGGATTACTAGTGGACACATTAGAAGGTAGTTGTAGCTGTTGTTGTGGCATAGGTTGGGATAATTGTCCTGAAGGAGGAGGAGGAGGTACATGCCAATTATGGCACCATGAAGGGTTTGCAGTAGATTGAGGGTACCACAGTTTCAAGGGCATTGGATATTGATAATACTGCAGCCATGAGGGTGGAAAAGGTACAGACTGAGGCCCAAAATTCAGATTATTAAAATACTGAGAAGGGTCTTGAGGCATACCTTGATTCATGTTCTGTGGTCATGGTTGTCATGGTTTGTTTGATCACATAAAATAAATTTTATCCATTTCTCCATTTGTTCCTTGAAATACTGCCTTCAAGCTAAGAAGAGACGGACATGTGCTAGTGGAATGACTCTATTCACATATTGCACAAGTCTCCATGGAATTCAATGGGCATTCCTTCAGCAGATGCTTCTTCATTCATTGAGGACTAAAAATGGGCATAACCTTCTCTGCTTTTATCTTCTTCTGCTTCACCTATAACATGTCCAATTATGATGACAGTGTGCTCAGTATGTCAGTTCTCAAATTAGCCAGCAAGTTCCCAATCTCTACTTTTGTAACTCCACCATTGGATGCCTGGAGAATTCAAATCCCCTGCTTATGCCTCACATCCCCTCATGAACACTTTATGCATAATTTATAGATTCCATTAAATTCCTCCTGTGATATGTCTCCTTACCTTACTAAATTCAATAGTTCCAAAGATTCCTCACTCATTACCCGGAGAAATATTATTTTCAAAATATTCTTATCCAGATCATGATTGCCTAATATCTGCAAACTATATTGAAAGTGCTCCACAAATTCCTCCATGTTCTCATCCTCTTTCTGCATAATATTAAAAATTTCTTCCTTCACATCTCGGGATTTGTAGTAGTCTTCATATTTCTGGAGGAAAATCATCTTCATATCGTCCCATGTAGCAATATATTTTCCCCTAAAACCCATAAACCATTGCAAATTTGTGCCCTTCAAAGTAGAGGGGAATATCTTCAATTATTGATCATCAGAAATATAATCATACCTCCGAAAAACAACATCAAATTCAAAAAGGAACGTGTCCAGATCCTCATAATAAAGACCATGGAAATTATGTAATGATGTCAAAGGAATATGCTTCATAGGCATATCACCTAGGATATCCTCAATTGGAAATTCAATCAAAGAGGTTGCAGGAGCCATGAATATCTTCCAATACCCACTTGTAATCTCAACAAGTTCTGGCACTGGCTATTCTATAACAGGTGGTTGAGGTTGTTTAACAATGCTCCCTTGATTAAATGGCGCAAATAATTCTCTCAAATCCTCTGAACTTGCAATATCCAGTTCCTTAGATCCTCTACTTGCTACTTCTTCTTCTCTAAATTTCACTTCTTTTATTGGGGAGGATTCTAGTTGTGAAACCTGATTTCCCTCCAGATCTCGTATGAGATATGACCCTAACAGAAGCTCGCAACAATTTTCTTGACCCATCTCTCGAAATGATCTCTTAGATGTAGGTATTTCTTCCTAGATCTCTCACTCTTCTTTTGGGGGTCTTCCTCTACCCCTTTTATTTGTATATTTGTTCATACAATCAAGGAATAAAAGGAAAGAATTCAAGCAAATCAAAATCTCAGGACCTGAAGCAGGGTAGAAAATTCTCTCCCCAGGACGAGAGAGTGGCCCCTAAAAAGAAAGCAAAGAAAGAAAATAAATCAATCACAAAATTAAGCTCAGGACCTGAAACATGATGACATAAAAAATTCCCTTCCCTGGACAAGAGAGTGGTTCCTATGAAAAAAAACACAAGACAATCAAAGCAACAAAAAATGATCTAATGCTCAAGACCTGGAGTAGGGTGAAAAATCCCCTCCTCAGGACGAGATATCAGTCCTATGATCAATATTGGTCGTACTTTCGTGCCATGAATGACCTCCCCAACAACAAGACCAAAATGTTGGTATTCAGATATGAGTCATGCAATTCACCCAATCCCACATTAATTGTCAACCCAGGATTCTACGAGTTGTTTCAAGGCTATCATGTAAAGTATATGCAAGCCACAGTTTCCCTACCCATTACTTATCATTCAGTTATAAACTTAACAATGTGTAACCACAAGCGATAATCGTAACAACGAATAAGAACAACAACAGAAATGACTCTAACAGCAACAAGAGTAACAACAAAGCAGACTCACAGCAACACATTGATAATCGTTCACAACGATAAATAAATTAACTGAAATAAACCCATGCACACATCTATCCAACAACGCCTGGTCAGAATAGTGGGCCCAACTCCTTTATCAGAGTTGTGGCAAGATCAAGAAGTCATGACATGATCAAAAGATCAAAATTTGATTAATCAAAAGGATAATACATGTATGTTGTTATAGACTCAAAGTTAACGTAATTCTTTGCGGTCTTAACTTTTGGCTTCCATAGCCCCATAACTCTACTTATACAATTTGTTAACACTAACAGCTCCTAGAATTACGGTAGATGTCTGCCTACAATTACATAGTAGTTTCTTAAGAGAAACATAATATAAAGATAGCAATGCATTGGTTGAAATATTGATCCACCATTGCAGCTGATGTCTCAAGATAGCGCTGCCAACTAGATGGTCACCATTTGTTGAACCACAACCTTGATCATACTTCCTCCAAATCTGAAAGAATAATCGAATTAGCAAGCCACTTAGGCAACAATCCCATATGACTGTGCTTCATTGATTAATGATTCATAACAACATGACAAGAGGTATACCTGTGCGGTTTAGAATGTGAATTGACCAAAACTGGTGTAAAATGGATACAGAAAACAAGGTAAAAAGGTTGGTAAAAACATGAATATTCAACCACCAATAGTTGCATTGAGAGTAGGAAGGACAAATCTAATATTTACGAATTCTTTGACAAGCTCTAAAATGTTTGGGCCTTGGAAAGGCCAATAGGCTTCAAAGAAGTCAGTGGTAAATCCATAGGCTTGGGGGCTTTATTTTAGGAGTACTCATGACCACCTCTTCCACATCTTCAAGGGTGATTTTTCTCATGAGGATGACATTATGATAATGGGAAACTAGACAATGGATGTGGGAAACATTTTTCCAATGGAAGTTAGCCTATTAGTCAAGGGTTCTTTCAACAGATTATTGTAGAAATTCCTAAGCTCCCCTTCTAGGTCCTTGCAGTATGTGAGCCTTTTTCCAAAGTTTTCTAGAAGAGAAAATCATTAGGGGATTTTTGAGGTCCAAAATGGGCCTCCAAAGAAAAATGTACAACCAAAATAAACTTTATAAGAACCTATAGGATTCAAGATGATGATGTTAACCATGGGGGATGATTAACTATTTTAGGAGTAAAAAAGTACAAAGATTAAAAAATAATAAAATAATAAAACTACTTTTTCAACTCGTATTTTCAACTTATCTCCCTAAGTTTTTACTCAAATTTCGAGCGGGAGTATTCGTTGGATGCAAAATTTAATTCCTAATCTAAGGAGTATCCATGTTGCATACTTTTGATGGACCCTACTACATGAAAAATGAGAAATACACGAAAAATGCGATTGCAATCACATTTTTCATGTATTTCTCATTTTTCAAGTAGCAGGGTCCATCAAAAGTATGAAACATGGTTACTCCTTGAATGAGAAATCAAATTCTACATCCAATGAGTGTTTTCGCTCGAAATTTGAGTAAACCCATAGGGAGATAAGTTGAAAATACGAGTTGAAAAAATAGTTGTCTTTCTTCCCTCTAAAATTTGATGATGTAATGTAATATTATTTTATTATTTCCACTATTATTTTATAATTTCCTTAGGAGGCCCATTTTAGACCTTAAAAATCCCCTAATGATTTGGTTGTGTTGGTGATGCTAAAGCATAAATCTGTGGAAGAATCTAGTATTTTTCTCTTCCTCTTTCAACATTGATTTATGATTTTTGTTTCTAGAGTTATTATTCAAGTTTCCTTCTTTCTTCTTATTGTACCAAGACAAATCATTTTTGTTGGCTAAGGCTTCATATCGACACTCTAGGATAATTTATTATTGCATATATTCCATTTGGACTTTTAATTGGTTTTTTCTTGGAGAATATCCCTAGACTCTTCCTTGGGGCCATCGTTTGACTTGAGACTTGACAGATTTTAGTGTTTGCTAGATATGGGCATTGGGAAATGGATTTGGAGTTCTATATCATGCCGCCATTCCTTATATTTATCCACAAAGGAAGGATCCTACCGCCAAAATCCTTCAAATCTAAATCGCTTATTATTGCGGCCTATTTTGATGTCAAGCTCAAGGAAAATGGGCCATTAAACTAACCCCATGGTTGGTAGAATAAAAGCTCTGACGAAAATATCTTTAACAAGAAAAGATTTAGAGATTTAAAAGGGATCAAGCTAACGATAAATTTGATGTTCACCTCCTCTCTTGTTGTTCCAGGTGTGGAGTCTGTTGTAGATAGGGATGTCCACCATGTTCATTGAGTTAATAATGTTGTGGAAGAGGTGTGAGTCAGTGTGAAGATGGAAAATTCCACCCTTCTTTTCCTCGAGTGATTTTATCAGATTGAAATTACCTATCACAAGAAAAATATCATTATGGAAGAGTTTACTTAGATGCATAAAATAAAATAATCTATATGTATTTGGCTCTTTGATTGATTCAAGGAGTATCAGATCTTTGAGAAAAGGTAGGTTGCAGCTGAAATTTTTGTAATTTATAGGAACACTTCAGTTTCCCGCTATGTCTCCAAGTGCATCTATAGATTTCAAGTTTGTATGCATTCAGAAAGACTCTAAATCAAACGGACCAGGCATAAATTGCATTACTAGTTTGGAATTTGGCCCTGGAAAATAGTAAGCGAAGCCAAGATGTATGCCTTCTTTTCCAAACACCTTGGATTTGTCTCACAAATTTGTTTTCAGATCGACTGGTGTAATATGCAGTCTTCCTTAAATTTTTCTTCTTGTTTTACTATAATGTTTTGGCTAATTTTGTATGTAATTTGATGAGTGAAACAATGCAAGATTTGTCACAAATAAAACCATAGAATCAGACTTCCATAGGAGAAGCAAGGCAATTTGGCTCATGTCAATCACAAGGCCAAGGGCTTTACTAGGCCCTCTCCATCCAGTCATGCGACAATGATGGAATTATTTCCCATAAGCAATGGTTTTGTTTCAAACACCAGAGTTAAAGAGAGAAATATTACCAGTGTTGGAAATATTAATCCCAACCATCGCCTTAAACACACTAACAGCCACCATACTTTCCTAGTAAACTACTGCACGATAACAATTTTGTTTGTAGGAAAAAGGACTGAAGTTAGAGCAAAAGTACAACACTAACCATTCCGCAACACAATAGAGATTTTAAGGAATTTAATGAATTTTGGTAAATATGTATGCGCAAACATTTACTATGGGACTATTGCCCACACTCCACAACAACTGCAAGTTTAGAAAACCAATTAATTTGTATAATTGCCCATCCTTTGTATTGATTATTTTCTCTGTCATGTATTAATGTCAAATTTGTATGTTGAGATAAATATGAATGTAAAATTCATTTGCAAGTTGGAGAGCAAGAGAGAGGGAGAAACTCTCTGAGGTAGTGGGGCGAAAATTGTGGAGAAATTTTTGGTGGGTGCGTGAAAACCATTTTTACGGAGTTTTACAGACTTTTATTCCTCAACCCCAGTGAAGCGTAAATCGCAGTAAGTATTTTGTGTTTTAATTGGAGTTGTAACCTCCATTTATCACGCTAATGTATTTTCCTATGTTTTGAAATATAATACAAAGTATGTTATGTTGCGATGTGGTCTTAAACCCTCGTGAGTAAATTTACTGCAACCTTTTTTGTTTCTACTCTATTTTTCCATGAGTTATTTCCTGTGTATTATTTAAGCCTTTGTGTAGCTGCGATATCCTTGACGCAACATAAAACTTACCTTTCCGTAAATGAATTCTGAGCTAGACTCCTCTCATCTGCCCCTAGGAAAGTTTTTCTAACATGGTATCAGAGAAGGTTAAACTTTGTTAGTGTAAAAACAAGTGTTTTTACTAGAAATTGAAATTGTTTTGAGGGAAAAATATTTTTGAGCATATTTACAAGCAGGCAGAAAGTTTTCTTTAGACTCAGAAATGGAAAAATCAAACAAAAGTTTGACTAATCCTCAGTTACCTAAGTTTAATGGAAAAAATTATGATTATTAGGTTATTAGAATGAAGGCCCTGTTTTCTTTTCAAGACATTTGGGATTAGGTGGAGAATGGTTTTCAAGAACCAGCAAATGCAGCAACATACAATGCCTTGTCTCAAGCAGAAATGGATTTATTGAGGGACAACAGGAAGAAGGATGCAAAAGCCCTCTTCCACATTTTTCATGCAATTCATGAAAGTATTTTCCCAAGGGTTGCAGTAGCAACAAAGTCCAAGCAAGCATGGGACACTCTTCAGACAGCCTACCAAGACATGGAAAAAGTGAAAACAACAAAGCTACAAATGCTAAGGAGAGATTTTGAAACACTTTGTATGAAGGAGCCTAAGAATGTAGACTCATTTTTTACACATGTAATTGGACTGGTTACTCAAATCAGGTCTCATGGTGAGACACTTGAAGAAAGGAGAATAGTTGAAATTTTTTTGAGAATTTTGGCAGCAAGGTTGGATGCCATTATTGTGTCCATAGAAGAGACAAAGGATCTCTCACAGTTCTAAGTGGATGAGCTTCATGAAACACTGATTTCTCATGAACATAGACTGAATAGAGCAACAAGTTCATCATTGGAGCATGCCTTCAAGACACAAGTTTCATTTGGTCAAGGTAGAGGTAGAGGAAAATCATATGCTAGAGGAAGAGGAAGAAGCCCACAGAGAGGTGGAAAAAGCAACCCCTCAAGCTCAAGTGGAAGGGGAAGAAATCAAAATCCAAGTCAAGGCCCAAGCCAAAATCAAGCACAAGGTTAGAGGTATGACAAATCTCAAGTTCAATGTCATTACTGTAAGAAGTATGTTCATTATGCAAATGAATGTAGAAAGAAGCAATATGACATTAGTAACAAACCAAGTGTAAATTTCACAAAAGAAAATCAGAACCATGATAACATGTTTTTAGCTTGTAATGTAGCACAAGAAAAACAAAGTGATACATGGTATCTAGATTCATGGTGTAGCAACCACATGTCAGGGAACATAGAAGTGTTTTCCAATCTAGATGAAAGTGTGAAATCTGAAGTGACATTAGGGACTAATAGCAAAGTCTCTATCATTGGAAAAGGAAGAGTTAATATCCTAACAAAGAAGGGGGAGAATAAGTACATCTTAGATGTTTAATTTGTCCCCAGTTTAAAGCATAACCTCATAAGCATTGGACAACTCGTGCAAAAGCACTACAATATGTTCTTCGAAAATGATGTGTGCACAATTTTGGATAGGACTCCAAGCAAACATCTAATTGCAAAGGTTCAGATGACAAACAATAGAATGTTTCGCCTAAAGATAAGATCAAATTTGAAAGAAGAAGGTGCACAAGCACAACTATCAATGAACTCACAAGAGGATGAAAGAAAAGATGCAATTGTCACACAAGTAAACTATTAAACAGAGGTCAAAGATGAAAATTGGTTATGGCATTTGAGATTTGGACATCTCAACTTTGGAGGTCTGAATTTGCTGCATAGGAAAGACATGGTGAAGGGATCACTACTCATAGGAAAACCAAATAGTCTATGTGAAAAGGCACCTTTGGAGATTTTCCACTCAGATTTATGTGGACCAATGCAGAGACCGTCAATTGGTGGAAACCATTATTTATTGATGTTCATAGATGACTACACAAGGAAGACATGGTTTTATCTCCTAAAACATAAAAGTGAAGTGTTTGAGAGCTTTTTCCAATACAAAGCTCTTGTTGAGAAGCAAAGTGGACACTACATCAAAGTCCTTAGGACTGACAGAGGTGGTGAATACATCTCAAATGATTTCCTTCATTTTTGTAGGGAACATGGAATTCACAAGCAATTTACAACAAGGCATACACAACAAAATGGTGTGGAAGAAAGGAAGAATAGGACCATTATGGAAATGGCAAGGAGTATGTTGAAGGAAAAGCATTTGCCAAATGATTATTGGGCTGAATTTGTCGCTTGTGCAACATATATCTTGAATAGATGTCCAACCAAAAGCGTCCAGAACATGGTTCCAAAAGAGGCATGGAGTGGAAGAAAGCATAGTGCCACTCACATGAGAATTTTTTGATGTGTGGCATATGCACATGTCCTAGATGATTTGAGGAAGAACTTGGACAGCAAGGGGAAGAAATGCACATTTGTTGGATATAGTGATGAATCCAAAGCATACAGGTTCTACAATCCATCAACCAAGAAAGTCATATTCAGCAGAGATGTGCAATTCATAGAAGAGGAATCATGGGATGGAAGTTTAGAGAAGATAGTCAATGTCATAGCATGTATACCACATGAGGACAAAGAGGAATTGACTTTAACAAGCAATTCCTCAACAGTGACTCCCTATATTCCTATTCAAGCCCAACAAAGTAGGCAACAAGAAACACCATCAACAAATAATAGGACAATGCCACACAGTCAAGCAAGTGCTTCTCTAAGCATGCCGCAAAGTGCAACGCCAAATGACATATCAAACCCATCTTCACCAAGCACTAGAAGAACAAAATTCAGAAATTTAAATGAGATTTAGGAGCAAGAAGAAGTTGATAGTAGCATTGGTCTAAATTCCTTATTTGCATTATTATGTCATGACATAGATGACCCAATCCATTTTGAGGATGTATTCAAAGAATAAAAATGGCTTGCCGCAATGGAGAAAGAGATATGAGCAATAGAAAAGAACGACACATGGGAGTTATTGAACATTTCGCAAGGAAAAGAAGTCATTGGAGTGAAGTGGGTCTATAAGACCAAAAGCAACAATAAGGGAAAGATTGAAAGGCATAGAGCAAGGCTAGTTGTCAAAGGATACTGTTAGGGTCCCACCCTAACCCCCTTATCTATGTAATGGGACCACGTCATAGTCAAGAGTCAATAAAGCCCATATTAATAATTGTAAGTGGTTAATCCGCAATTAATAACAGAACCACAGTTAGTTGCAAATGGGCCATAGTATTAGATAGATGGTATTAGTAATATGCGGTATAGGCCCATGGTATTGCACGTAGGAGTCATATATAAAGGATAGAAACTCCCTGCGAGGAGCATTGTGTCTTATTTTGTATTCGAGCTCTGCTCTATTGGAGGTTGCCCCCTCGAAGAGGCAAGTGAACATTACTCTCTGAATAATAAAATCATTGCTATTCTGTGTTCTGGGTATATTTTCTTCGCATATTCTATATTTGGGTATTCATTTGCAGGTTAAGAGCATAACAAGTGGTATCAGAGCACTTTCCAGGGCCGGTGGGATCTCCATTTCGTAGAAAAAAAAATTCTGCACCTTTTTGCCCAAGAAAGTGCTCTGATACCACTTGTTGTAGATCTAACCCAAGAATATTATAGAAAATATAAGATACTGCAAATAAACCCAGAAATAATATGAAATGATTCTTTATTGATCAAACCCTTAAGGTAAGGCAACACCATACATTCACTCCTTAAGGAAGGAGAACACTCCACAAGCCATATGCTTGTTCATACAATATTCATTCACTATATTCCTTGACATGGAGTCTCTAGCCTCTATATAGGCCTCATATATACAATACCATGGATCATTACCATGGTTCCCTCATACCATCGACTAATACCATGGGCCCATTACATTATTACTAAAGACTTGTGGTCCCTTACATGATATGGGTTAACCACCTTATTTATTACTATGGCCCATCCCATTATTACATTATTACCTTGGGTACCTCCCTTGGTACCCCATATTATCCCCCCTAGGTATATAACATTCCATCCCCCTTGTTATAGCTCTGATACCACTTGTTATAGCTCTGATACCACTTGTTATAGATCTGACCCAGAAATATAAGATAATAACAATTATACCCAAGAAATAATAAGATCTGAATATAGAAATGATTCTTTATTGGTCAAACCCTTAAGGTAGGGAAATACCATACATTCACTCCTTAAGGAAGGAGAACACTCCACAAGCCATATGCTTGTTCATACAATATTCCTTCACAATATTTCTTGACATTCTCCATGTGGAGTCTCTAGCCTCTATATAGGCCTCATACATAAAATACCATGGATCATTACCATGGTTCCCTCATACCATCGACTAATACCATGGGCCCATTACATTATTACTAAACTACTTGTGGTCCCTTACATGATATGGGTTAACCACCTTATTTATTACTATGGCCCATCCCATTATTACATTATTACCTTGGGTACCTCCCTTGGTACCCCATATTATCCCCCCTAGGTATATAACAACATTGGAGCCATTGCTCAATCCTCAAAGAAAATATTACAGATTCTCAAGGTTATGTGGGAGGAGCCAAGGTGAAAAGTCTTTTGCATGTACAAATGAGGGGTATTTATAACCAAGGGTAAAACTAGCCCTTGTGACTTTTTGACTTCCCTCATGACTGTTTGAATTGCATGACTCTTCAACTTTACATGACTCTTCAGATTTACATGTGGGTCTCCAGGACTTCCACGTTACATTACATTGATTACAACAGTGTGGCCCATAGTAGTGATGTGGCCGAGATGACTCATGACATGAATCAACACGACAGAGTTGGTATGTTCATGCTGTTGCTGGTGTGCATGTTGAGTTGCAGTGCTTCTAAGTGATAGATGTGCTCTTAGTGTATCATAGCTTCACCTCTGCATGGAAAGGTGTGCAGAGTCTTTGATGGTCTTGGTGTTCGCTTGATGTTGCATGTGCACGTCGCTCCTTTGATTGTACTTTGGCATGCTTCATGTGTTCATTTGTTTACAAACAAGTTTCCATGCATGTGCTCCTTGTTCATCCCATTTTTCGTCACGCCGTGTTTCATCCATGTACATGTATCTGCAATCACTCATGATGAGACAACATCAAATCTAGAAATCTCCTAGTCTACCATGATACATTGTCTTTCGCTTTCGGATGTAGGTGACCGGGAGAGATGACAAGGCTCTGCAACTATGCAAGGCAGATTTGAAACTGGAATTCAGGCTCCAGGAACTATCCATGAAAACTGCACAGAGGTCACTAGGAGGCTGAGATGGGAAATATGGATCAGTAGTGACTATCCACGGAATCTAGCTCGGCTAGAGGGTAGATCTGCACAAATTTTTCAAGGAGACACTACAGACAACAAAGGGATACTAGCCATGAAAACTGTACAATTTCTCTGAGAAGATGGCAGTGGGCTATGGGAGGCTGCTAGAAAAAATTGAGCAATTTTTCTAGGGAGCTGGCAGCAGGCTTGGAGAAGTTGCTGGAAAATATTGCGTAGAGTTGGGAGGTTATCCTATTGGACATCCTTGCACATTTTCTGAGTTGAGCGGAATATTGGGCAGCTGGGGAGACTGCTCATGAAAACTGCATAGTTTTCAAGATGAGCAGCAAGCCGGCTGACAGGGTGACTGGCTGGAAAACCTGCGCAACTTTTTAGGGCAGTGTAGTGACAGGTAGGGGGCGTCTGTCTAGCATGTTTGTGCAATTTCTTTAGTCAGTGGAAGAGGGCATGCTTGTCAGCTTCTGCGCAATTTTTTGGAGGAGTGAGCCCCGAGGTCACTGCCCAGTCAAACTCTTTGGTTGACCAGCTAGAGGCTTGGTTGATTTGCTTATGGGCAGTGCAGATTGAGATGACTTGATGGGAAACTTCTGCGATGTTCTAGGTGATAATCAGTCGATTCGATTTAGGATCACACAGTGCAGACTACCTGGGAAGCAGCCTCAAGCTCTGTGCAATTTTGGGTAGCAATACATGTCCACTAAGGGCTGAAACTGTGCAGTGCAGCTCAGGAGAGGTCCGGCTATTAGGGTTGGTCTGGTCGAGATATCTTCAGAAAAATGACTAAGTGTGTGAACAAGTGACTTCATACATGCATGACCTTGCCAACACACATTCAACATGAATTGATGACAATACGCCTCGAACCATCAAGACAACATACACTCAGTGTGACTAACCAACGGGTGTGAGCAATAAGTGCGACACTTGTGATAAACGTTCGAACGACTGCGACGATGCTTGCACGACAATACTTTCAACATCGTGTGTGAGTGCGATAGATTTTTACATCGCGAACACAACCTTCAACATCAACAAAACTAGGTCGCAAGCATGACATAACAATCAACATGCCGAAGATGACAGTTGGTCCAACTAGTGAAAAGGAAGCAAGACATGTAGAAGAAACACATAAAATAACTTTTCGTGTTTGTGCACATGCATGTTACTAAGGACAAGATGATATGACAATGACAAGCAGTCCTGCAAACTCAACTAAGAGGTGTACTTCAAAAGGTGTTATTTACTTATCATACTTACCCTCAAGATGATCATGCATCTGACGGAGTTTGCATGCAGTCCTGATCTTTTCCATTACTTGGTTCCTTGGTCCTTCTCCTCAACTCCTTGGAAGCGATTTTAGCATGTCACTTTTTCCTATAGCCACTGAGAGGTAGATCTGTGCAATTTCAGCAGACAGTGACTGTTGTCGAGATGAGACCATGGGAGGCCCATCTATGCAGTTTCTCCATGCAAGACAAATAGGGCGGCTTGGACAACATTATGCATTTTTTAGGCATAGGACACTATTGTGGGATGGGAGTCCTCGGAGGACACATATGCGCAATTTCTGTGTGCAGTGCAGCTAGACTGCTCTGCATATTTCTGGAGAGAAGTGTTGGCTACTTGACTGCTCTGTGCATTTTTGGAGAGCAGTGTTGGCTGGGGTCTCTGTGAGCTGCAGGGTTTCAGCAAGCAATGGAGGTTGGTGTCTCTATGTACTATGGGGTTTCAGTAGGCAAGGGAGGAAGCTTGATGGTTGTAGAAGCAAAGCGCACAGTTCTGGGAAGCTGGATGAGGCTAGGTTGCTCGGAGAAATAACTAAGTGTGAGATTAGTGAAACATATATAAAAATTGACAGGACTTGATTTTGATCATACACAGACACTCAGTGACATAATGTAGACCATCTAGAATGCATAAGACATACTTTGCTTGATGCAACGACCTTCATGACAAGAGTGTGTGCAGTGAGTGTGAAACATGTCTATGTGATAACAACCACTCATGCGCACATTATTTCCCTTGAAGCAAAATAGCATTCCCTTTTCATTACAAGTAACAACCCTATCCCTAAAAATGACGCATGCTGCATAAATATGAGAACACGAACAACTGTTAGGTTCAAGGAGGGGAGCTTGAAATCATCATCTTACCAATAAATGGACAAGGATGATCGATCGCGAGATCGAAGGTAGGCTTTGAAATTTGCATGCGAGCCAAAATTTTGGATGGTGGTTGTAGCCACTACAATAGGTACCATTATCATGTACTTCCTGGATTTCATAAGGTCTGAGCCACCTTTTTTGCAATTTCCCAAGAAAGGCTTGGAATCTGGAAACATATAGCAGTGCTTAGTCGCCTTTTTGAAACAATTTCTTTTTAAAAATTCTATCGTGCCACTTAGCCCTTTTTTGTTGAAAAATGGATGTGCGTTGGAAAGGAAATAGGCATGCTTCATCTAATTCATTAAGTTGCTGTAGGTGTTACATTTGTGCTTCTGTAAAATCCAGTCCAATCTCTTGGGTCGTCTTAAGAGTCTTCATCTCAAATTCTCTTGGAAAAATTAATTCTTTATCAAAGACAAGATGATAAGTGGAGTAACTGATAGTATTCCACCATGTTGTTTGATAGGCCCACAAGGCTTCCAGAAGCTTGGCTACCCAATTTTGATGACTTGTCGAGACTGTTTTACTCAAAATTTCTTCCAAGGCTTTGTTAGTGCTCTCCACTTGTTCGTTTTCCTGTGGGTGACATGGAGAAGTAATTCTATGTTTGACATGATAATTTCGTAGAGTGACTGAAATTTTATGTCCAGTGAATTGCGTTCCTCGATTTGTTATTACCTCTCTTGGTAATCCATATTGCATAGACAATTCAAAGAGAAAATTAATAATTGCTTCCTCTATGGCCCATGGAAAAGCTACCACTTCTACCCATTTAGTCATATAATCGGTGGCAACCAATATATAAACATTTTTATTTGATGGCGGATTAAAGGGACCAACAAAGTCCAATGCCCATATTTCAAAGGGTTCCACCACCAATTGTGGTTGCAAGGGAATCTCGTCAGCTTGGCCAGGATGGCCCATCCTCTGACAATCATCGCAGGCTTGAACATATTTATTTTCATCCTTGAATATTCTGGGCCAGTAATAGCCCATCTAAAGAACTTTATGTCTAGTACTATGATCCGCAAAGTGTTCATTGCAGGGTTCATCATGGAAAGACTTTAGGACATCATAGGTTTCATCTTCTCTGATGCACCTACGAATCTGAAAGTTAGAACCGGTGTGAAAAAGATATCTGCCAATCCAGGAGAAACGTGCGCTACACTAGATAATCAATTTCCTTTCCCTTGCTGATAGGTGTGCTAGCAATTTTCCAACTGCTAAATAATTTTCCACATCCACATACCAGGGTGTTTTTATTATCACAGCGAATAAATGTTCATCCGAACTGGTTGTCTACTGATAGAGGATCATTTGTTTTGGGAACTTGAGACAAGAAATCCACAAGAGGGTTCTCTTTTCCTGGTCGATCTTTGATGGTGATATCAAACTCCTGCAATAAAAATAGCCATCGAGTTATTCATCCATTAGTAGTTTTTTTATTATCCAAATATCCTATAGTAGAGTGATCAGTATATAGAAAAACTGGATATCCTGTTATATAATGTCGAAATTTATTAATAGCGTATATAATAGCCGAAAATTATTTCTGTCACTGTATAATTTAATTCGGTAGAAGTAAGATTTTTGCTAATGTAATAGATAACGTAGGTTTTCTTATTCTCTTCTTGTCCAAGAACAACGCCTATGGATGTATTTTATACATCTGAGGAGATGTGGAAAGGTAACTCCCAGTTCGGTCCTCTTAATACTAGTGTTGTTGAAACCAGTTTCTTGAGATCTGAAAAAGCAATATCACATTTGTTAGACCATTCAAATTCAACACTACCTGTTCAAGTATATAAAGATGCGGCTATTTTTTAAAAATGTTCTATAAATATGCAGTAATAGCTTGCATAGCCAAGGAAACTATGTAACTTAGTTTGTGTACGGGGTGTAGGCAGTTGTTGTAGCGGCTACAACAACCCTCCAAAATTTTGGCCTGCACCCAATTTCAGAGCCTCCATTGAGAGTTTCACTTGATGACTGCACACTCTCAGGTTCACTCCGTGAGCTCGTTTGAGTCCTTACATCTGCCTTGCTTGTTCATTTCATTCAAGTTTCTGCATGCTGGTGTCTAATTCATGCTTGCAACCATGTTCTGGTTATACTTAAAGTCTTTGCTTCGTATGTTCTTGTTGTGTTCGCTATGAAAGCATCTGTCACACTCACACAAAGAGTCACACTCACTCAATCGCAAGTGTCGTTCTTGTCACTTCCACCGTCAGTCAGTCATGTTGAACATGTGTGTCTAGATGGGTTGAGTCGTTTTGTTGTTGAGTCATGTGAGTGTGTATTTGCATGATCACCTATGCATCTTTCGACCATTCACACACTTAGTCATTTTTGCCTAAGTTCTGGTGACAGGACTCCCCTCTGACATCCGGACCATCACCTCACCATCGACTCGATTGACTGTCACCCAGAGCAATGCAGAATCACTAAGCAAGTCTTTCCAAGATGTGTTGATCACAAGAAATTCAATCAAATCTCATGTTGGCCACCTATTAGGTTGTGTTATATTCTTTCCACATAGTTAACAGGGGGTTTGAGGGGTACCCGTAACCCCACTTTATGGGGTCCCGGGCAGCGCCCCGGAAAATTTTGGTTTTGGACCCTATGTTAGGTTGGGCAGACCCACCTATGGTTTTGTGCATGATTTTCGCACATTTTTTTTGGACACGATGGTTTTTGGTCTATGGTATTGGATGCTTCGCATGTATAAATATGTATTGTAACATTGAAAGGAACATAATGAAAAATCAAGCTGGTAGTCTCGGTTTTGAGATCCAGTGGGAAATCTCTGTGTATATGTGTTTTATGGGTTATGCTCTCGCATATTTTATTTTCTTGTGATTTAGAATTCGTATGCAGGTAATTTCTGTACGGGGTTAAAACCTACATTTGGTATCAGAGCTGTTTTGGCTTCAAGGGGACGCCTTTGTTGCTGAGGGGTTTCGCTCGGGCCTGTGGTAGACCCTGTTCAGTGGGAGATCTGCGAGATCGATTCTGGTGGTGAAAGAAGATGGAGAGCAGCGGAAAGATAGAGATTGAGAAGTTCAATGGTCAGAGTTTTGAGTTGTGGAAACTCAAGATGGAGGATCTGTTGGTGGATAAAGATCAGTGGATCTCGGTAGATCCGGGTACTAAACCAACGGGAGTGACCGATGAAGAATGGAAGAAGTTGGATCGGAAGGCAAAGAGCACAATACGATTGTGTGTCTCAGATTCAGTATTGCTGAATGTATTAGGGGAAGCTACGACGAAGGCTCTGTGGACAAGTTAGGGACTTTGTACCAATCTAAGTCTCTGGTGAATAAACTATCCCTGCGGAAAAAAGCTATATAACCTGAGGGATGAAAGATGGATGGAATCTAGTGACAGAGCATCTGAAATGCGTTTGAATACTTGTGGTAAGTCAGTATTTATTCTGTTGATTATTAAAATTTCAGATGAAGATAAGTGCACAGTTTGTTTGTGTTCTCTACCAGATTCGTGGGATAGTCGTTATTGCAATAGGTAGCAATGCAACTGCTTTGCAGTTTGATGAAATAGTCTCAGCCTTGCTGACGGAGGAGATGAGACGAAAAAATATGGACAACCAGAATGGTGATACCTTGTCTGTACGAGACGGTCCCAAAACAGAAACAAAAATAAGTCATCGAGTGGGAGATCTAAATCTAGAGGGAGATCTAAATCTCCAGGAAAACCTACAAAGGTGGTGTGCTGGAAATGCGGAAAGGAAGGGCACTTCAGAAGGGAGTGTAAATCTAAAGCTCCTGATAAAGGAAAAGATCTGATGATGCTCCTTCTGCAGAGGCGAAAACCACCTCAGATGAAGGTGGGGATGTGTACTTGGCTTCTTCAAGTACACATTAGATCATGAGGCATGGTTGATTGACTCAGGTGCATCCTTTCACTTCACTCCCCATAGAGAGTGGTTCTGCGAGTATGAGAAATACGATGGTGGTGTTGTCTTCTTAGGAGATGATAGGAAGGCTAGAATCATTGTCGCGGGAAAAGTTAATTGAAGTTGCAAGTGGAAGGGTTTAGAACGCTTCCGGGAGTTCTCCATATTCTTGCATTGGCCAGAAAGTCTGATTTCTGTAAGCAAGTTGGATGATGCAGGTGTAAAGATAGCGTTCGAGAAGGATACCTACAAGATGGTTCGAGGAGCACTGTATTGATGCGGGGAGTTCGGATTGGAACTCTGTACAAGCTGCAAGGTAGCACTGTTGTTGACGGGTGCAATAGTTCTATGGTTCCTGAAAATGGAGCAGAAAATCTAGTGGTCTCTGGAGAGAAGACGATGTTGTGGCATCAAAGGCTTGGACATATTGGAGAGAAGGGCCTTCGAATACTTCATGGTAAAGGTATGGTAGAAGGTATGAGTAATAGCTCTCTGGATTTTGATTTCTGTGAAAATGTGTATATGGGAAGAAGAATCGGGTGAGTTTCCCCTCTGGTGGTAAGAGGACCAAACAAATATTAGAGCTTGTGCATAGTGATGTGTTTGGACCTGTCAAAGTTCCATCACTGGGTAAGTCTATGTACTATGTATCATTCATAGATGACTTCTCAAGGAATACATGGATATATTTCCTTAAGCAGAAATCTGAAGTCTTTGACAGGTTTAAAGAATTTAAGGCTCTGGTGGAAATCAGACAGAGAAGAAGATAAAGGTACTGAGGACAGATAATGGTGGAGAATTCTGCAGCAAGGAATTTGAAGAATTTTGTAAGAAGTGTGGTATAGGACGGCAGAAGACTACTCCATATACACCTCAGCAAAATGGAGTCACAGAAAGAATGAACAAGACGTTGATGGAAAGGGCAAGAAGCATGCTCAGTGGTGCCGGGTTAGGACAGGAATTCTGGGCAAAGGCGGTGGATACTGCATGTTACTTGGTCAACAGGTCACCTTCATCAGCGTTAGAGGATAAGACTCCGCAAGAAGTATGGACTGGTAAGAAACCCTCTCTTTCACATCTGAGGGTATTTGGATGTGATGCATATGTACATGTTCCAAAGGAGAAACGAACCAAGTTGGATAGTAAATCTGAAAAGTGCATCTTTATTGGGTATAAGGATGGTTTAAAGGGTTATAAGCTTTGGAACCCAGTAACAAGGAAGGTTGTGTACAGTCGAGATGTGGTGTTCAGAGAGGTGAAAGATGTTATTAAACATGAAGTCCAACCAAAGGAACCTGTGAAGATAGAGTTTGAACTAAAGGAGGAAGAATCAGACTCTGTAGCAGAGGAGGAATCAGAAGATGAAGAGCCACAAACTCCGGCGTGAGAAGATCAGCTCGAGAAAGAAGGCAGCCATAAAGGTATAGTCCATCTGCTTTCTGTTCAAACTTTGCTTTGTCTGTTACTGATGATGATCCCAGAACTGTGCAGGAAGCAGTGGATTCAGAGGATGGAAAACTCTGGAAAGAGGCCATGGTTGATGAAATGGCATCTTTGCACAAAAATGAGGCTTGGGATCTGGTGGAGTTGCCGGCTGGAAGGAAACCCATTGGCAGCAAATGGGTGTTCAAGAAGAAGACAAATGCAGAAGGGAAGGTGGAAAAATACAAAGCTCGGTTGGTAGCAAAAGGTTATTCCCAGGTGCCGGGAATTGATTTTGGTGATATTTTTTCTCCTGTTGCCAAGGTAACTTCTATTAGATTATTTTATCTGTTGCTGCTGCTTTTGATTTTGAGGTAGAACAGATGGATGTGAAGACAACATTTCTTCACGGGGATTTGGAAGAGGAAATCTACATGAAGCAACCTGAAGGCTTTGTGGTGAAGGGTAAGAAATAACTAGTATGCAAGTCAAAGAAGTCCCTGTATGGGTTAAAACAATCACCAAGGATGTGGTATCAGAATTTGATACATTTATACGGGGACTTGGCTTCACCAGAAGCAAAGCAGATCATTGTGTGTATTTTAAATTAATTGGTGACCGTGTTATTTATCTGGTCTTGTATGTGGATGATATGTTGTTGGTTGGAAATGACAAAGAAATTATCCAGGATTTGAAGACCCAATTGTCCTCCAAATTCGACATGAAAGATCTCGGGTGCTGCAAACTATATTTTGGGCATGGAAATTAAAAGAGATCGGGCAAAGAGGAAGCTCTGGTTAAACCAGAGGAAGTATGTCGAGACAATACTGCAGAGGTTAATATGTAGGATAGTAAACCGGTGAAAGTTCCTATTCCTATAGGTGTGAGGTTATCTGCTGAACAGTGTCCCAAGACATAAGAAGAGGAAGAGGAACATGTTCCCGTGTTCCCATAATGCAAGTGCAGTTCAGTAGTTTGTGTATGCAATGGTCTGTACTAGACCAGACATTGCACATGCCAAGTGGTATATTGAGCAGGTTTTAGTCAAAACCGAGGGAAGGAGCACTGGACAGCAGTGAAGAGGGTTTTTCAGGTATTTGCGTGGCACTAGTGATTATGGTTTGGTGCTACCAAGGAAGAGCTGGATTGGACAGAGTGTTGGATATCCGTGGCTTTGTTGATGCAGACTGGGCTGGAGATCTGGATCAGAGAAGATCTACAAGTGGGTATGTGTTTAACCTATTTGGAGGTGCGGTCAGCTGGATGAGTAAGAAACAATCTGTAGTGGCACTATCAACTACAGAGGCAGAATACATGGCAGCCACTCATGCAAGCAAGGAAGCAGTTTGGTTGCAGAGATTGTGTTCAAGTATGGGGTTACTACAGGGAGCTATAAGGATAGACTGTGACAGCCAAAGTGCAATTTTCTTGGCAAAGAACCCTGCTTATCATTCAAAGACAAAGCACATTGATGTTTAGTATCACTTTGTGAGGGATATGAT
>APFE030775342.1:2211-22346 GCA_000404065.3 Pinus taeda
AAATGTAATTTATTTTTGAAATAAATCTATTAATGCAAGTAAAGATATATCTTATACAAAACTATTTAAGATTAATTGATAATTAGCTTTAAGTGGTTTATTCATGCTACATGAAAAATCCAATGTCATAGATGAATTCCTTTTAATACACATTTAATCTTCAAAATCAATATCTTAATGATAATTTAGAAGTATTACATTAAGTATTTAATAATTAAAGAACACGGGGACTTATATAAATTTCAACTAAAATACATGAGTTACGTTTCACATTTATTTCTTCCCCATTAAAAATGCTTATCATTTTCTCTTCTTAGTGAAAGTAAATGGTCAATCATGGTTTTCCATACTATTGGTTGACACTAAATTTACATCGAGACTATTATTGGTTTTGACAATGTTTACAAGGAGAGATCAATACCCACACGACCATCAATTGTGCTAATATTTGAAAACCACTGCCTCCACTACTTACAAGAATTCACCACTAAAGTTTCTTGTTTACTTCATTTTGTGACACTGTCCATCATAATGGAATGACTTGAATACCAATTTAAGAACTCTCATTTGATGTACTTGGATTTGAGTGGAGATAGACCAATGGTGCGTAACCTTCTTGAAATACGTAGATCAACAATGTATAACCTTTATAGTAGATGCCTGCATTCTATGAAGATGAATGATGACCCCCTCATTAGTGCTTCATAAAGGCACAAAGGGGCCGTAGGAAATTGAGCACAAGAACATTTTACTAAGGTTTTAATAGACTAGTTTCAATGCAATGCAAGGGACACCTATCCTTGTCATTTACAATAACATCCTCACATCACCATCATTCAATCAACAAATCCCTTGTAGGTTGGGGGAAAGGGGGTTAGAGTTGTGAGACATAAATTAAACATCGATAAATCTGGCATGTTATCCATAACTATAATAACTTGATTGGATGTTTGACATACTAATATGATTTAACTTAAATCAATTTCTTCTAAGAGTTGGATTTCGCACTCCTATTGTGTATTGATACTATTATACATAACAACCCCATGTTTGACCTATTCATGATCTCTAATTGGTTTTGCAAATTATTTTAATGTTGAATCAAGTTAATATGGAAATTTACAAAAAAAATGAATGTTGTTGGAGGCCTTGTAATAGAATACTTCCAAATTTAATGAAATATGTGTTATTAGTCTTAAACCATCTCATAAAATCACCTTTTAAGTGCTAAACCTTCTGCCTACCTTGCCCCTTTGAATGTCTGCAATCATATCTCATTTTCTTTAACCTAACCTCTTTGACCTAATACCCTCATCCATCAATATCCCAATCAAAAATTAAATCAAATAACCTCTGCACATCATACCTAGGCTAAAACCCTAATCCATCCAACCCTCTTGGATGTGATTCTTTGGAGAGAGCCCTCTCCAGCTTGGTAGGGCTAGCTACCAAGTCAAAAGGTGGTTTGTGGTTACGTCAGCAAGACTCTTCCTCATCCTTGGAGATCCGAAGGAGTGATAACATACTGGCACCGTTTCCAGGGAGCGAAAGCTCTATATTCCCCGAGAAAGAAAGATAATGATTTGGATCTAATTGATGACGGTGAACAACATTTGGACACATAGGAAGGTTGTACTATTCACCTCGCGACTCCATTATTGAAGAACTTTCAGGATGGGATATGTTGCAAGAAGGTATGCTCCATTGAAAAGAGATCACATTCTAGGTTTCCCAAATAAAATGCCTAAGGTAAATTAGCAAAGCAATTTTCCTATATTCAAAGATGTGAATCGTTATGACACTGCTCTTCATTTGGTGAGATTTCACATGCATGTGCATAGATTAAAGATTGATTTTCCTGAAGACTGCTTGATGAAGATATTCGTGGCCACTCGAGAAGGTGAAGCCCAATCATGGTATGAAATTTTGTCGCCTGCTTGTATTTATTGTTTAAAGGATTTTCATACCATGTTCTTTGAAAGGTATAAAGAATCTTGTCCATCCTTAATATTAGTTCAGAACTGCTATAAACATGTTGATATTTTATCGAAAAGCTTGACAATGTTTATGGAGATAATGAATTCATGGACGATGAGATCATGGAAGCCTTGTATGAAAATCCATTTTAGCAGCATAGAAAAATCTTAGAGGATACTTGTCAAGATGCTCAGGAAAGCTCGCAACAAGCTGAAGATCTTTGTACAGTTGAAAATGATGGAAGACAAGGTCTTATTCCATATCTGCTTGTAGCAGAAGATGGTATGAAGGAAAATCGAGTTCCAATTTTAGATTGTGATAAGGTCAAGCTGGCTATTCTAGATCTCAATTCAGATTGTGATGATGAAGAGTACGTTGTTCTGGATCCCATGAAGGAGAGCTCTATTGTTGAGATCACCTTGAATGAAGAAAATGAAGTTATTGACCCAAGTGTTCTCACACCATCAGAACAAAATTTTCAGAAGGAGGTAATCTTGTCCCTTTATGAAAAGCAAGATGAGATCTTTGTTCAAGTAAGTGAAAAATCTTCTTTGGATGACTCTGTGGTAAATGATATAAATTTTAGTTTTGAGTTTCAAAGACAATCTGAAGAAGCTAGTCACTTTGATACCCAAGACCATATTCAATATCCTTGTGAATATTTAGGAGGGAAAGAAGACAATTACTATTTTAGAAAAAGAAAATAAAAAGTACTTTCTCCTCTGTCTGAAGATGAGATAGATCAACTCCTGAAAATTCATGTCACAACCCAAGCTAATGCAGGTTTGCAGTGTTCACATAGTCAAGAAGGTGTTAGTGAAACTTCTTCCACTTTTGAAAATGAAAACCTAAGTTTAAAGGAGGACAATCTTGAAATTAGATTTACACATCAGCATGAAGAAATACAATCTCCTTTTCCAATGTTCATATTCGATGAAACTATAGAGGAAATTGTTATGAGTAAACCAGTTTATGATGGTAATTTCCTGCAAGGAGATCATCTACCATATATTGTTTTCTTTCATGAAGATGATAGGGTTGTCATGTTTGATAATCTTGAAGAATGTTTTGTTTTTAAGGATTACTTAGACTATGAATTTGAGGAGAGCTTGAGAGAGACAATATGCCAGAAATCAAGTTAGAATTTCTCATGCTCAAGGAATTTATAGCCAACACTCAGACTACAGAAGTTTATACTTCCCTATTCCTTTATATCAATCAACAACTGACTGTTCTTTCAAATTAGAATGGAGTACTTGTATTTTTGTTGTTGGATCTCAAGACAAGGTAATGCTTCAGAATTTTCAAGATCCCTTCGGTAGTATTTTTCAAGAATTGGAGAAGATGAATGTTGTCTGGTTTGTTAGCATAAGCCTTGGTTTTAGTTGTTGCTTACATGTACATTATTTTTCCTGCTCGACGAAAGTGAGAGCATAATTTCAGTAAGAAGCAATCTACTGGATTGGTTACACTGGAAGGATCACTTCACATGATTGTACATATTTCTTCAGTAGGAAGGTGGTTTTCATCAGGATTTGAATCCCTCAAATCTCGATGGTCTGTTGCCATTAATAAGTTTTGTAAGTACTTGTGTCAATTAATTAAGTCAGTGTTGAGTAATTTTTTAGTCATTTATCAGTTTGTCACAAGTCAGTTTGTATCATTTGACTTGTCAGCATTTAGTCATGCATTTCAAATTAAGTTTTTGACTGTATTGGAACACATGGTTAGGCACTTGGTCTACAGTGTTCTTGACACCTCCAAGGAGCTTCCATCCCAAATAAGGCAAATGTTAGAGTCAGTATTTTCATACTGCCATCAGTGATCAAAAATCATCTTTTCATATCATATTAGTGTTCCATTCTGAAATTTTTGTCACTCCACTAGGTCACCATGCAAAAATTTTGTGACTCACGGTTGAATTAGGGTTTCCTTTACTCCTTTTAGAAGTTTACCCCTTGCTGGCTCATTTCAACCTTGCTGAGTATCCATTGTCCATAAAGTTAATGACATCGTGCCATCACATCAGTCATGTCATCTTGAAATTTAGTCCTTCAAGGTCTCATTAGGTCTTTTAGGGTTTTTCAAGGTTTCATTAGGTCATTAGGGTTTCCAAGGTTCCATTAAAACTCGATTCCATTGCATAAGACCAAAAATTAAAGGGTGATCAAATAAAATCTCTTCCCCATGTGAAGATGATTTGTAAAGAGAAATGCTTATTTCATCATGTAATTTTATGTTCACTATATGTAATAAGTGACATTCCTAAGCTATGAACTAAATCTCTATATGAAAACTTCATTAAAGCAAAGTCAAATTCAAAGAGTTCTCAAATACCATCAAAAGAACAATTTGTCAAAGGAAATAGTCAAGTGAAAGGGTAATGTTTCAAAAATTTAGTTGAATGCCAAAGGGAGTTGTGTTTTCCCAATGGTGTCCAAATCATCATTTTCCACAAGAAATAAACCCTAATTGCATCTCCCACTGAGCTAGGTTTGGCTATGGAATTAGAGACATTTGAGTAGGGGAGGCATAAGGGAGGCCATTTCAAAAAGTATGAGGCCATTCTAACTCATAAATGTCATGTCTCAATCATTTTTCAACAAGTCATTCCAAGAGACAAATCATTTGCCACACATAGGGTCAATTTTTCTTTAGACTATGTTTCAGACCAAACTAGGATGCATCTGGCAAAAGTGAGTGAGTGTTTTGTCCACCATAGGCCAAGGATGAAAAATATCCTTCACTTTTTACACAGGTGTCATGGTTTTGGAAAACTGTCAAGAATACAATTGCTATAAGAGAGTTGATGCACTTCTGGAGTGACCTTGGAAAAAAAAATATTCTAGTTGGAGTGTCCAAATTACTTCTTGATGAGCAAATGTTAACTAGAAAGAAAGATATTTCCAATGAGCTATCATAAGCTCAATTTATAGTTGAGGAAGACCTCCAAAAGTTTCCTACAAGATCACACTTCATTTTTGCACCCTCATTTTGCATTTTTTGACCCGTCTTGGAAGAATTGATTTTTTAGGGGCTATAATTAATAATATTCAGTTCTTGATAGCTCCATTGTGTAGCGAAGAGAGAGATATTTCCAACGAGCTATCATGGGCTCCATTTGGACTTCGGGAAGGCACTCAAAAGTTGATTTGAAGTCGAAATTACACACTTCCTTCTTACGCTATGCACTTGCCCAGAAATAAGTTGCATGGTCAAACGCGTAGTGCCCTAGTTGCTGCACACTTTTCTGGGACACGTTTTGGAGAAATGGAGACCACCACTAGATGCAAAATTACAAATACACCTAAGAAAACCATGTCTCTAGCCTTAGTTTTCAAAAATGGCAGGTGAAAAGGGAAAAAAACAAGCAAAAAATCATGTGTCTGCCTCATTTTTGGCTCAAGCATTGCACACTTGACTAGTCTTGGGTGAATGAAGTTTTTGAGGGTCAAATCAAGACCATTTTTGAAAATAAAGGAATATTTGGAAACTAGACAGGACAAGCTTTTCAATGAGCTATCCTGGGCTAAATTTGGACACTGGGAAGGTAGTCAAAAGTAGCCTACAATATGGAGGGCACACATGACACTGTGAGGGAGCACTTGAAAGAGAGATGGTGCACTTGACATTTTTCTTGATTTTTCACTGTTCTTCTCCAGATTTGTTTTCACCTATGGAAATCAACTTTTTACTGATGTAATTGATATTGTAAATGTAATTATGGTCTTTTACTATTACCTAGGGGTAAATATATTGGGTAAATAGAATTCATAAGGTCAAATGAATTAGTTTCAATGTAATTAGGGATGAGTCACTTTGACCACCCTACACTCTAGCTATCAGTTCACATTTTGGTGCAACTGCTCCTCCTCTCATGGATTCGACCCCTGAGGTTGGGAGGAGTTTTTTTCGATGTCTATATCTTTCCTTTCTTCACTCTTTTCAGAGGTTGGACTCAGTTCGATGTTGTACTAGTTGTCAAAGACACTATTGCATCAGATTTTGGCCAGTATTAATGGATGAGCTGCATCTATATCTTTGGGATACATGTGGTATGTATGTTTAACATTGTTTCATGTTTGTGATCATTTGTATGAATGTTTTGTATGCTCGTAAACTATTTCATGTCTGTTATATAGTAATTTTCAAGTTGAAAGGAAAAATACATGTTTTCTCATGCTCTGTTTTGGGAAAGTTATCATAATTTGTCCATTTTTCTTTAGTTTAGGAAGAATATATCTCCTATGCTCTTCCTAACTCCTCATTAGTCTTAAACCATCTCATCAAATCATCTTTTAAGTTCTAAACATTCTTCCTACCTTTCCCCTTTGAATGTATGCAATAATATCTCATTTGCCCTAACCTAGCGTCTTTGACCTAATACCCTCATCTAGCAATAACCCAATAAAAATAAAATCAAACAACCTCTGCACATCATAGCTAGCCTAAAACTGTAATCCATCCAACCCTCTTGGATGTGATTCTTTGGAGAGAGCCATCTCCAGCTTGGTAGGGAAAGCTACCAATCTCAAGGTTGGTTTGTAGTTACCTCAATTGATCTTAAATGATCATATGTTAAAACTGAAGTAGAATTGATTATGCCAACAGTAAAATGAATGTTAACTTAAAGTGTTGAAACTGTTAGAACTGCTTGAGAAGAAGGACTTTACGAAAGTTGATAAAACATAAGTAAGATGAAAAACAAAAGTGAAAACAACAAATACACAGTGATACAAGACAACAATATTGATTACAGAGTTCGTCCCTAATGGACTACGTCTTTAGGTCCGCTTTCAAGATGGGAGACTGCTTTATTACGATTGAATTCGAGGAGGTCGATTACATAGAAAATTGAACAAACTGACTATGCATGTAGGGACTTCTAGTCATTGTCATAAGAAATCTCTCTAAACCAGCTTTGTAATGCATATCTCGGTTTCCAATTCCGACTCCCGATGCCCTATTACAATGAAAACAAAACAACCTATATCCTCTAGAATCTGCATACAAAACTCAAAAAATCACTTCTCCTTCTTCATGAACAAAAAGTTTCTTTTAAAGGGTTGTAGATACATCCAAGTTCTTCCCAGCCAAGATTGGCATGAATACTAAAAGTAGGAGTTGCAATTATGTACTCATGTCCTCAGTCTTGTCATTGTGTGACACCTAGGGATAACATACATGGTCCTTTACTTAATTTTTAGAACAAATTGTAACTAAAACCCAAATCAGACTTTGGATTAACACCAAACTACTGGCATCCATAATAAAGCGTGGAGAATTTAACTATTAGCATGTGAACAATTAGGGTCTAACCATTGTCAGACACCTGGTGGCTACCCCTAATAGCATGGTAACAACACTGCTCACATGGCACATTCTTCATCTGACGGTTTCGTTCTTGCGTGGTTTTAGTTGTTACAGTTACATTAAACTCTACGATTACTACCCTCTTTTTCACATGTCACAACCTGACATGGTAGCTTTTGCAAACTGAACTCCGCCCGATTAACTGTAACATTCTTCCTACTCACATGATTACAGTCCCCGTGGTCTTTTCCTGCGTGGTTTTGCTGCAGTTAATACTATGGGTGGTATTTTATAATGTTTTGCAATGTATTATATAGGTCGAGAGGGTATTACATAGGGTTTATGTATTTTAATACATTTTTGAATAATGGAATTAGGTTTGTAGACTTAGGTGTCCACCTTAGGTCCTTTTTTTGTTTTTAATACAAGTTTTCCATGACTTGGAATAACAAGTTACCAAAACCCTTTTACAACAAATTTTCAATATGTGACATCAAACCCAACAACCACATCACTGACCCACACATCATGGATCATGACAGAATGATGTTGACGATGAACTGAACTTGTGCAACTGATCTGACGAGATCTTCCTGGATCAATCCTATCCACTTGAAAGCTTTTGGACCACAAAAGTTTGATTTTAAGAAAATATCAAGTGAGGGTATAGTTCCCTCACTTTTACAATTTCCATCCACCTTGCCTTGCTCGGATTCATGCCCTTGAGTCCTATTCGAAGATATTCAACATCTCCATGCCTTGAAGATCGAATATTCTTGTACAAGATAATATCTTCCTGCAACTCATTCATATACTCAGGTGCCAAATCATCAATAGTCAGAATTTGTGTATCTTCCTCGGGATCCATGATCATCGGTGGTTCATACAATTTCAGATTTGCCACATTTACAACTGAGTAAATTTGTATGTAAGGAGGTAAATTTAATCAAAATTCATTATTTCCAATCTTTTCCATAATCTTGAAACAACCATACCTGATAGGTTTCAGTTTCTTACGTTCTCCTTTCAACCTGTCTTTACTGATACACAACCATACTTGATCACCGACCTGAAAATGATGATCGACTCGATGCTTGTCATGGTGCATTTTATACCTGGCCTGACTCTTATCTAAATGATCCCGCACTACTGCATGTATCTGTTGTATCCATTGAATGGACTTAACTGCTTTGTTCGTATCATCATGTTCACCCACTTTATCCTCTTCACCAAACATGAAATCCATTGGTGACTTCGGTAGATACCAAAAACATGTTTCAAATGGTAGTCGATTAGTTAATGAATGCAAGGCTCGGTTGTAAGCATGTTGCACATAAGATAAATATTCATCCCACAATTTAGGATGTTTACTACAATAGCCTCAGAGAATATGTATGACTGTCCTGTTCACCACTTCAGTTTGTCTGTTGGTTTGTGGATGAAAATTTGTTCTCTTCTTCATCTTTATGTCCATGAGTTCCCATAAAGTGGACCAAAATTCTCCTACAAAATGAGTTTCTCGATCAGAAATAATGGAAGTAGGTAACCCAAAATGAACCCATACCTGATTGAAGAACATCTTTGCAGTCTGATCAACTATTACTTGCTTTTTACATGGAACAAGAATACACATCTTGTTGAATCTGTCAACCACAACATACAGGTAATCATGCCCTCTCCTAGACATAAGAAGTCCTCCAACAAAATCCATGGAAATACTGTCCCATGGTTGCAACGAAACTGGAAGTGGCATGTATAAACCAATCTTTTGATTTCCTAGTTTGTTGGTTGAACACATCACACATCTTTTATTGTATTTAGCAATAGTTTCATACATACAAGGACAGTAACAATACCTTTGAACTTGTGTTGTAGCTCTGATACCACTTGTTGTAGATCTAACCCAAGAATATTATAGATCTGATATAAAAATATAAGACAATGAAAATAAACCCAAGAAATGATATGGAATGATTCTTTATTGATCAAACCCTTATGGTAGGGCAACACCATACATTCACTCCTTAAGGAAGGAGAACACTCCACAAGCCATAAGCGTGTTCATACAAGAATACTTCTCTTCATATCTCTCCATGTGGAGTCTCTAGCCTCTATATAGGCCTCATACATGCAATACCATGGATCATTAACATGGTTCCCTCATACCATCCACTAATACCATGGGCCCATTACATTATTACTAACTACTTGTGGTCCCTTACATGATATGGGTTAACCACCTTATTTATTACTATGGCCCATCCCATTATTACATTATTACCTTGGGTACCTCCCTTGGTGCCCCATATTATCCCCCTAGGTATATAACACTAAGCCTCAACCAAAAATTGGTTTGAAAGAGTTAATCAGAGTCTAGTTGATTAACAGCCTATCAGGGTTAGATTTTTTGATAACAGTGTTCACAAGGGAAGTGCAAGATGGAATTCTTGAAATAGATGACATGGGGAAGGCCCAAGGACTGTAATCTACACTAGAGCATGTCCCAAATAAAGAATTATAGCTAGGTGGGATGGATGTGCCACCATATAAATGTGCCTCTGGTGATGTTGCAAACATATATGAGGAAGCAACATTTTATGTCTCAACAATAGTGGTGGACACAAGTTGGGAAGTCATATCGGATCTAGTCATGGTTAACAATCCTAATGAATATTTCCATGAGAAATCCATGGGTAAGCCAAAAGAATTAGGTAAAGGAGTCTATGATGGAGTTTGAAGAGGAGGAAAAGGAGGAGTTTGATAAAAATGGAGTTTACTCCAATGAATAGGAGTATAATGACGAAGCTCTTCTTGTGGTATCTCTTCAGTATTCACAACACCGTATGGAAGAGGTTCACCATCAGGTCCAATATATATGGTTGGAGGTTATATCTTAGAAAAAGGAAGAGAAGGGGAAGGTCCTAAAGAAATGGTTGAAGATGGTTGAGGATCCTCCAGTTCAACAACCTCAGATAATAAAGTTTATGATTAATGAAAGTTAGGTTATATAACCTCAGGCAATAAAGTTTTAGGTTCTTCTGTTTTGATTATGTCAGATTCACCGAAAAGAGTAGAGGTGATCTTGGGCTCAATACTCAAGGAAAAAAATGATTTTGTTTGATTTGATTAAGGAGGAGGATGAGAAAAAGATCCCGAATTTCCTAATTTGGTAGTTTGCATCTTCTTATGCTTTTGATGATGGCTAGGAGTAGCTTCTAGTGGAAGAGGAGGCTTATTTTGCATTCTACATGAATGAGGGAGTGGGGGATCCTATTCTTCCGTGTTGGATAGTAAGTTTTATAAATTAACACAAAATTAAATAGAAAAGAGGGTGGTATAGGAATAAAGGATTACCAAGAAATTGTGAACTGCAATATACACCTTGGCGAACCAAGGACTTAACGTATGTGCAAGCAATCTTCCCGAATGTTGTGTTCAGTGTATCATGGTACATAAGGCAACTGACTTAGTTACCTTTGACAAGGATAGAAACCTATAGGGGACATCCAAAGTATACTCGACGGTATCTGGAAGCGTAGCCCATATTAGTGTTGTCTAATATGTAACCATTCAATGCGAGTCTTCCCATAAATTTTGTGTGTGTGGAACATGGTTCAATATACCCAAAGTTACGTGGAGAATGATCCTATGCACTCACATATGTGGAACTAGATTTGACCCTTAGGATATAATGCTAGCAAACAATGACAACTCCAAGTTTTAATGATGTCAGATAAAATTGTAGAAAATTTGTATGTAGGTGACCCGATAATGCAATATAAATCAAAGAAGAGTACTATAACCTACTTCTACTATCAATTTATAGAAGCTTAAATATCAAGCTAAACAATATAACAAGAAGAAGAAGAATCAATGCACAATACACATGAAAATAATTTGGGGAAAGCCTCATCTAAAAAGCCCACTATCTGTATTATCATACAAGGTGGAAATACATAGGAATTATACAAAGCCTTAGCTCTCGTAGCTAGCCAACTCTCAATACAATCCTCACAGATGCTCACAGGAAATCTTGGTTGTTCTACAACCTTCCTCTCTAACATCCAAGCTCCTATTTCCTTGTGTTGTTCCTCTGGGATGATTCTCCTCCAACCAAGTAGAACACTATGATCTCACACACTGTCAAAACTGCGCAATCCTCAAGGAATGATCCTTGACTACATGCATGAGTTTCCTTTATAAGAAAACACATGCAACTGATAGTACATTGTCCTTGACTTTAATCTCAACTGGGTCTTTCTCAGAATAGACATGCATGAGTTTCTGATGTGGGAATCTTCAGTTAACTGGAGTACACTAGTTGAGTGCATGCATGCATCAACTGACTATTAACTCACCATTAGTTCCTAAAACAGGTTCGAACTAATTTAACTAGAATTAACTCAGTAAACTGAGTTAAATAATTACGACTCAAATATAACTCAATATTATCTCCTTAATATTAAGGGATAACTCTTGCATGACTTCAGAAAGACTTCTAACTTGAATTTCTCCAAATAATTAAGTCAAAACAGCTTAATTAATTATTTCCAAGTAGTTGTTAAGACTAATTCAATTTTAATTCACAACTTAATTCAAGGAAAAATTAAATTGGAATATTCTTGTTGCCACATTTCAACACTCCCTCTCAACAAGAAAGGGATTATCTGCCACCCCGATCCTGTCTCTATGGAACTTGAATTTACACTTGACAATGCCTTTGTCAAAATGTCAGCATCTTGCTTCTCTGTCAAAATATATTGCAGCAACATGGTCCTCCCATCATCAGCAGCTTTCTTTACCTTGTAAAGCCAGCGGGAACTCACAACTGACTTGTTCTTCGGTCTTGGAACCACGTCCCAAACACTGTTACAAACTATGGAGTCATACTCCTCCACCATAGCATTAACCCAAATCAGCTGCTACATTGCTTCCTCAAAGGAAGATGGCTCGGTCTCAACACATTCCCCAGTAAGGGCCATGTATCCAGTGTACCTCTCAGGTGACCTCCTCTATCTACTCTGAGAAGATGGTGCTCCCACATTCTCTCTTGCATCCTGCAACAATCTATCAGCTTCTCTTGTGAACTTTCATCCATCTCTGGAAGACTCTGCTTGAGTGGATGTCTCTACTCCTGGAATATCTTCATGCGGCTCCTCTGAATCAATCTGAGGCTCCTCCTCCTTAGGAACCAATATTTCCTCCATAGCCTATAGTTGGAGCTCCCTCTCAAGGGAAACTTGCATGGCCTTCTGCTCATCAAACTTGAGATCTTTGCGAACCACTGTCCTCCGACTGGTAGGCAAGTACACCCGATAGTTATGAGGTGTATCAGTGTACCCCACAAGTATCCCCAACTTTGTTTTCAACTCAAGCTTCTTATGTGCATCCTTTGTCACATGGCAATATATCGATGAGCCAAAGATCCTAAAGTGACTCACGTCTAGTCTCTTATCGGAGAAAGCTTCCTCTCATGTCTTCATCCCAAGTATGAGAGGTGGGCTTCTATTCTACAAATAGATAGTTGTGTTGCATGCCTCAGCCCACCAATGAAGTGGTAGGCCTTGGTCATACAGCATTTCCCATGCTACCCCTACAATAGTTCTGTTCTTCCTCTCGACCACCCCATTCTGTTGTGGGTTATGAGGTGCCGTCAACTCTCGTTTAATTCTTTACGTTGCACAGAAGACCTTAAACTCTTGAGAGACATATTCTCCACTGTTGTCACTTCTCAAGGCCTTGACCTTCTTCCCTGACTCTTTCTCGACCAAAGCTTTGAACTCACAAAACTTTGTGAAGGTTTGATCCTTCTTTTGCATGAAATAAATCCAGCATTTATGAGAATAGTCATCAATGAAAATCACAAAATACCTTTGCTTAGCTGTGGATGCCATCGAGAATGGTCCACACACATCAGTATGAACTCACTCTAATGTAGCCTCTGCTCGACTGTCTTGATCACGAAAGAAAGACTTGGTGTACTTTCCCAAGGTACAACCTTTGCATGTGTCAACTTGCTCAAGTTTAACTTTGGGAAGTCTTGTAGATATCTTCTGCATTATCTTCAAAGCCCCATGATGCAAATGGCCCAACCGCCTGTGCCACAACTCACTAATGTCTTGGCTTTGCACCAATTCTGCTTTCGTTTTCAATGTTGCACAATCATCTACCTCTAGTTTATAGAGATTCTTCACCTGAATCCCTATCCTCTTGGTCTAACCTATGGATATGTGTCTTACGAATGCCTTTCCTTACTGAAGACAACATCGTAGCCTTTGTCCTCCAACATCGTGACCAGTACCAAATTCTTCTTCATTCTGGACACATACTTCACATCTATCAAGGTGATAGGAGCTCCATGTTCCCTCTGAAAAGAAACTGTGCCCACTCCTGAAACACTATACCTTCCATCATCACCCATCTCTATGCACATCTTGAGGTCTTTCTCCTCCAAGGAACTGAATAAACTTTTATCACCTGTCATGTGGAATGAGGCTCCACTATCAAGATACCAGACACAACCCATCGTCGATGACACCAAGCATGCGATGAGGGTAAAGTCCATTTCAAACTGAGAGGCTAATGCCTCACCTTTTGATCCTTCCGATGATCCCTTCTTGGACTTCTTCAATGGGAATTTAGTCACATAATGTCCCATCTCATGACAATTAAAGCATCTTACTTTAGACTTGTCACCCTTCTTCCCTCCATGAGAAGAATTCGATTTGGAATGGGAAGCCTTCCCCTTCCCCTTCCTTGCCTTACTTGCTTAGGGCAGATTTTCTTCATCATCGTCCTTGGATGAAGAACCATCTCATGTGCTCCTCCTGATCTCCTCCTGCATCAGATATGACCACAGTCGTTCCCAATCTGGCAATTTCTCCCTTCAATTCACAGAGTCCTGGTAGCTATTCCAACTCTTTGGAAGGCCAAGGAGAGTGAAGCTCACCATATCATCAATGACAGTAGTTATTCCCACACTACCAAGCTCATCTCTACATGTGGTGAGCTTGTTCAGATATGTGGAAATAGTATCGCCCTTCTCCATCTTGATTCTTCGAAGCTTATCCTTGAGTGCCAATTTCCTGTGGTCACTACTGTTATGGTAGAGGTCCTACAATGTCTTCCACATTGAAAATGGAGTATCCTTCCCATGGAGACTCAAGACGATATGGTCTCTAACTCCCTCGAGGATGATCCATCTCGCCTTCACCACACACTTCTTTCACTCAGCCAACTCTTGTGCATTAGTTGAAGCTGGCTTTGGGATTTCTTGATCAATGAATTCCTTCAAGCCAATGTCTTCTAATATAGTCTCCATTCTATCTTTCCATGCTATGTAATTCGAGCTACCTTCCAAGGCATACTTGGGTCTCAAGCCACAGAACGCCATTGGCCAACCTTGAAGTATGATATGAATTCAATTTGCACCTGCAACCCCGAGCTTCAAACTTTGAATTCTCTTCTTAGTATATTGTTCACAACTCCAATATCCTTGTAGAAAATTTCTACAAATCCAACTCTGATACCATGTAGAAAATCTGTATGTAGGTTAACTCGGTAATGCAATATAAATCAAAGCAGAATACTATAACCTACTTCTACTATCAATTTGCGGAATCTTAAATATCGAGCTAAAAAATATAACCAGAAGAAGAAGAATCAATGCATAATACACATGAAAATACTTTGGGGAAAGCCTCAACTAAAAACCCCACTATCTGTATTATCATACAAGGTGTAAATACATAGGAATTATACAAAGCCTTAGCTCTCACAGCTAGCCATCTCTAAGTACAATCCTCACACATGCTCACCAACAATCTTGGTTTCCCTCCAACCTTCCTCTCTGCCCTCCAAGCTCCTATTTCCTTGTGTTTTTCCTCTAGGATGATTCTCCTTCAACCAAGTGGAACACTCTGATCTCACATATTGTTAGAACTACACAATCCTCAAGGAATGATCCTTGACTGCATGCATGAGTTTCCTTTATAAGAAAACACATGCAACTGATAGTACATTGTCCTTGACTCTAATCTCAACTGGGTCTTTCTCATAATAGACATGCATGAGTTTCTGATGAGGGAATCTTCAGTTAACTGGAGTACACTAGTTGAGTGCATGCATGCATCAACTGATTGTTAACTCACCATTAGTTCCTTAAATAGTTTGGAACTAATTTAATTGGACTTAACTTAGTAAACTGAGTTAACTAATTACAACTCAAATATAACTCAATATTATCTCCTTAATTTAACGGATAACTCTTGCATGACTTCAGAAAGACTTCTAACTTGAATTTCTCCAACTAATTAAGTCAAAATAACTTAATTAATTATTTCCAAGTAGCTGTTAAGACTAAATTCGATTTTAATTCACAATTTAATTTAAGGACAAATTAAATTGGAATATTCTTGTTGCCACATTTCAACAAAAGTCTCTAGCCTAGACCTCTAAATTTTTGCGTTAATGTTACAAATTCTCCTTAGGTTGATTTAATAAATTTTAATGTTTATCTTCAATTTAGTTTTATTTTTTGGGCTCACCATGAATTTCACCTGAATATCCTAAAATGAAAACTAGCACGAAGAAATGCAATCTTTCTCATTCAATGAAATCTATCTAAGGAAGGGAAGAGACAAAGAGTATGCAATAAACAATATGCATCAAACAATGCACAAAGTTGATGCAGACACAAACCCTAAATGTCAATACAAATATTTTTCTTTTCAAGTCACTTAATTTTTGAAAATGAATAAAACTAAGATGCAAAGTTCAATCACTAATTCAAATAATATTCTTATAATGGTGACTGGAACTCAAATTCATCTAAGAAATCAATGATAAAAAAAAAAGTTTGCAAATAGCCTAATGATAAAAACATGGAAAAGCTAAACAAATCCTTACCAAAGGCACTATAAAAATTAAAAAAACCAAATGGAAGCTTCAGAGAGACTCCAAGACACTCCAAGACTCAAGGAAGAGTAGCTAGAAGAAGGTTGATTAGAGAGAAAATCAAGACAAAAGAAAAATTGTGCATGAACAAGGGCCAACACAGGTGCAAAGGAGGCACCAGTGCTATGCAATGTAGGCACAAAGAAGGCTCAATTGGGGTGCAATGCTCTATCACAAGACCAGATGATGTGTTGGTCTAGGGATACACAATTCTGACACAAGGATTGCAATTGAAACTCAATGAAAGGTATTCCTAGGTCTGTTCTTGACTGAATAAGGCAGTAAAGGTCTAAAGAAGAGGTAAGACAAGCACAATGGACAAATAAACCACCAAGGGAATACATCCTTCCCCAGTATGGTCACCAATTTGTTATACGGAATCTACGATTGTGGACAAAATTATCTTCCCTAGACCTCATGGACTAACATAGAGCAACAAAAAGATAAAGATATTAATGTTTTCCTTAAAGTAAATAGATAATGGGATGAAGCCTACCTAGAATATGTCATATGTTTCACTCCTTCCTTGGCTTGTATGATCCAATCCTAGCTTTGATCGTTATATTAGAACCTGCACAGTTAGATAACACAAGCCAACGATCTATGGAGTCTATGTAGCATCATCTAATTTCTTTTTTCAATAGATCAACATGGTATTGAAATACATGAAACCATAACATCATATATAGGAAAAAAAAGAACTCTTTGTATTAATAGAAATGGAGTGAGTTACAACCAAAAATATGTGTTGATCCTGTAGAAGAGCTCCTCCAAGTTGACTTGTCCTTTCCTTGTCAGAAAGTTCACTTCTAATCACCCTAATGCATGGAATGATATCTCCCACATCAGCAGCCTAAGGGTAAAATCACTCTCCAAATGACAACCCCTTGCCTATGGATGGAAATAAATATATAGGTGAAGGAGGTAGTTCATGAATTCTTATTCTTTTACCAATTTGGGCTTGAGATCCACTATTGATGGGAGGATGAGCTCAAGAAATAAGGGATGAAAACTCCAAGGTAATATAGGATAGGATTTGAGAATTTTATCTGAGGTAAATAGTTAAAACAGATCTTGGAAGCTTCTGGAAGATGATGCTTCGAGATACTTTTTTGTTTTCCCGAATTTCTAGAATCATTGCACCCCTAAAACTGAGCAATGTGCTGGTGATCAAGGCAGGTGTAGAGTAGGGAAACCTGGTAGTCAATGCTGGCCAATGAGGGGCCAAGGTGAATTGGTCCTTAAAATGACTCAAACAAGGTGTTTTCAAGCATAAAGTTAGGGATTAGAAAGAGTCATCCTTAGGGATTTGTGTAGGGAGGATGAAAAAGTGTTCAAAGGGTGTGAATGATCCTGTTTGCAAGCCTATTGACAAGATGTGACAAAATGGCCTATAAAAATCTCCACCCTTTTGGGATCAATATTCACTCCTTATTTTGACACAAATGTGGCCCAATAGCTTCCCCTCACGTAAAGAAAACTGTGATTTCTCGGGGTTTAAGGACATACCATACCTTCTGCATTTTTCAAATGTGAGTTGTAATTGATTGAGGCACTCTTCATCTGATTTAGAGAAAACAATTATGTCATCTAGATAAAACACTACAAATTTATCCTTCTCTCCAACAAAAACTATAACCATCTCTCTTTGGAAAGTATCTCCAACATTTATGAGGTCAAACGACATTCTGACATACATATTTTCCCCATGGTGTAGTAAAACTTGTTTTCTTTTGATCCTTAGGGTGTACATTGACTTGGTTGTATCCAGAGAAACCATCCATCATGGAAATTCAGACAGACCCTACCACTTTCTCCAAAATATAATCCATTTTATGCAAAGGGTAGTTATATTTCGATGAGGCCTGATTTGGATTCTTGAAATCTACACATAACCTTATTTCTCCATTCTTCTTCTTGACAAGAACTAAATTTTCTACCCAATCTGAGTACCTCAAAGGCATAATAATATTAGTCTGTAATAGTTTCTTCACCTCATTTTCAATTAATTAGTGCTCTTCTCCACCAAACACGGGAATTGTAGCATAAGTTAGATACAATTTAATGGAACCCCCAATTTTCATTCCCCATGACCTAGAAAAAATCATACCAAATCTTGCAAGGTTGTCAACCACTACAATATCCATTACTACACTTGCTATTGGGATTTGAGCCAAATTGACCACCAAATCATTGATCATACCCAAGAACTTTACTCTTTTGGAATAAAAGGAGTATAGATCTTTGTATGTTTTCGTTATCTTTAGTCCCAACTATTCCATCATAGGTAAGGGCATTAAGTTATGAGATGCTCCTGAGTCAAGCATAAAATTATGTAGTAGTGGGTCATGAATTACCTTGGTGACATAAAATGGAGTAGTGGAAGGGTCATGCTCCTCCAGATGCAGTATAAATATAGCCATATGCATTTCTTCTTGAAGGTTAAGACTATATTGCAAGGGATTAGTGGTTGGTGAGCTCATAGATTAAGACACTTGAGCTTTATAACTGGGTTGTTTCAATAATTCACTCAAAGGGACAACTATCTTGACTTTCTCGAACTATTTTTGAAGACTGAAGGCAAAGGGATTCCTATCAATTTTAATAGGATAAACGGGTTCTTTGTTTTCATTGCAAACTGGCTTAATCTATGGGGGAAATTTCTTGGTTTTGGAGGCTCCAGCCTAATTTGGAATGGGATTAGATGATTCTTGTTCGGCAAGTGGGATATGGTTAAGTGGTTTCTCCCCTTTATCTGTTGGCTTAGGAGGACTTGGGTGAATAATTTCTTCATTATGATCTTGCCCCATGGACCTTTTCCTAGATGACCTAATATCATATTTTCTATGTAGCTAGGCTTGTAAGAAGTCAAAAAATTGTTTGCAATAGCTAATTATCTCATCATCATCTAGTGGGGCATCCAAATCATCCCCTTCTTCTTCATGTGCTTTTATATCATTTCTCCCTCTGAGAGAGAATAGAATTAGTTTTCTTAAAATTTTTATAGTTTCTTCAATATTCTCATCATGATCAACTTCTAAATACAAAGGATATTGAATATGATCTTATTAATCCTTTCTCTCCCTTTATAAGAGATGCAAGGGAATCCTACTATCCTGGGGGTTAAAATTTTTGTTAGGAGCTGGTTGGCTCTATCAGGGAGGATTTTTGTTCTCCAACTCTAGTTTTACCATTTTGTTAGACAAAATAATTATTAACTTTCTCATCTCATCTAGATTTTTTTCTTGAGTTTCCTGTTGGGACAGGGTCTCCTAGGGTCAATTTTCTAAAAGTTTTTGCTATCTATGTAAATTCTTCACATCTTGAGGAAGTGGAGTGCAAAGGTCGTAGGAGTCAAAGGGACTCTAGGAAGGTCAAAGACCCTTAGTTTGTTAGTAGTTAAAGATGTTTTGTGACCCATCCATGGTTCAAGAATCATGGTATTGTAATGAAAGAAGATATATAAAGGAGTCATAGTGATTCATAGGAAGTAAACTAAGAATTTAAGATCTATGTATGGGCAAGTGACCTTAGGCAAAAAAAATTGTTTTATATACTTAGGTGAAGGGGAAGGCTCCTACAACTATGTGCACGGAGACCTCTCTAAGTCCATAGTTGAGTGCATAGGTGATGGATGCTATCTCAACAAACCACAATACTGTTACAGGCTCTCTCAACAAACTACAATGCTATTACAGACTCTCTCAATAAACTACAGCCTTGTTACAAGAGGAGCAACAAATCATTGCTCTCACAACAAACTATAGTGTTGTTGTAGGCTTTCTCAGTAAACTGCAATGTTGTTACATGCTCTCTCAGCAAACTACAGTGCTGTTACAGGCTCTCTCTGCAAACTATAGTGCTATTACAGGAGGAAGAACAAATTTTTT
>APFE030775342.1:24679-35056 GCA_000404065.3 Pinus taeda
TCTATCTTTTCTGAGCTGGCTTCATAACATTTGGTATCAGAGTTGTGGATTTTAGGGTTTCGCTACCCCAAACAGACCATCGTGAATTTTTTTCTATAACATTTTCTCTACGAAGTTTCAGAAGCTAAAAAAAAAACATTTGAGAAGAAATCGGTCTAAACCTTGCATTTGAATTTCAAATCTTTTCGCGCTATATTTTGGAGATATGATCTCAGGAAGTTAGGGTTTTTGCAAACTCCAGAATTTCCTCTAAAACAGGTCATCATGGAATTTTTGTTATCTCTTTCGCTACGAAGTTTCAGAAGCTAAAAAAAAAACCCATTTGAGATGAAATCGGTATGAACCTTGGTTCCAAATTTCAGATCCTGTTGCGCTATATTTTCGGAGATATAATCTAAGGTAGGGTTCTTGCAGACCCCCGAATTACATTCCAAACAGGTCACCTTGGGAAAATTGTCATAACTTTCGCTCTGAGCATCATATTGAATGTTTGTAAGATGTTACAGAATTAGGATAGACTCTAGTTTCCTGTGTATATTTTTTAGATCCAAAGGTCAAAACAGTGACACGTGGCACTTCATACAAGTTCACTCTTTTGAAAAGGTATATAGTCAGGTCATCTTGGGAGATTGTGCATAACTCTTTCTTGGAGAATCCAATTTTTATCAGACTAGTAGAATGGGAAAGAGAACATATAGGGCTACTGTAGATCACAATTTCAGAACTAGAAGAGCCGAAATTACAAAGTTATAGTTGTTTGAAGATCGAGCTCCTAAAATCAAGAAAAGACGATATGAGGAAGTTTGATGGCAAGGATCCGGTAAATTGGAGACCTACTAAAATCCTCAACAAATTACCCAAAATCCTACTTACAACCTCTATTTTCCCATCATACAATAGATGATAGACTAAGCTAAAATTTATCTTAGTTCCAAGTTTCTTCCACAAGGTTCTCCAGAAATGTACGGTGAATCTTGTGTACCTGTTAGAGATTATACTTTTTGGCAAACCATGCAAACGAACAATCTCATAAAAAGACAAATTAGCCACATGGGTAGCATCACTAGTTTTGAAACACAGAATAAAATGATCAATCTTAGTAAATCTATCCACAACTACAAGGATTGAATCATTACCTCATTGATTCTCGGTAAACCCAAAACAGAGTCCATACTCACCGAATCCCAAGGTCTATTGGGAATGGGTAATGGCATGTATAGTCCAGCATTATGACTTCTCCCATTTGCATGTTGACATACCCTACACTTACTCACGTACCTTTGTACATTTTCCTTCATCTTAGGCCAAAAATAGAAGTGGCTCAACTGCTCAAGTGTTTTCTCAACACCAAAGTGTCCATCCAACCTGCCATTATGCTTTTCTTGGACCAAGTTTTCCTGCATTGAGCAATTCGGAATGCATAGCTGATTATTCTTGAACAATAGCCCATCCTGCAACATAAACTCTTTCCATGGACTGATCTCCGTATTAACTAGATTTTTACATGCTGCAAAAGCTTCTTCAAAATCAATATCAATGTCATATAAGTCCTTCAAATAATCAAAGCCTAAAATTTGTATTGGGCTTTCCTGCATGATTAAGCATCTCCTACTCAAGGCATCGACAACCTTATTTTCCTTCCCACTAATGTGCTTCAAAACAAACGTGAAATATTGAAGGAACTCCACCCACTTTGCATGTTTATGATTTAACTTATGTTGCTGCATAATGTATTGTAAGGAAGAATTATCCATGTATAGAACAAACTCATTAGGCATCAAGTAATGCCTCCAATGCTTCAAAGCTTGAACCACTACATACAATTCTTTGTCGTAGGAAGAGTATTTATGTTTTAACTCATTTAACTTCTGGCTGAAATATGCATTGGGCTTATCTTCTTGGCTCATTACAAATCCAATGGTTTTCCCACTAGAATCACATCTCACTTGAAAGGGATGATTGAAGTCTGGCAACTTCAACACCAGCTTCTCAATGATCTTCTTCTTCAATAGTTGATTTTTTTTTTCTATTGTTGTTGTCCAATAAAATGGTTGTCTATTCTTCTTGATGGTATCAATGATAGGTGCACAAATTCCACTAAAATTCCTAATAAATTTTATGTAGAAGCTGGCTAAGCCATGAAAGCTTCTCACCTCAAAAATATTCTTAGGTTAGGGCCAAATTACAATTGCCTCTATCTTTTCCAAATCCATTTTCAATCCATCCTTAGAAATGACAAAACCGAAGTACACAAGTTCACTCTTCATAAAAGAACACTTATTCATGTTAATAAATATCTTTTCTTGTTGCAATCTCTCTAAAACAAACTGCAAATGTCTTAAGTTCTCTTCTTTAGTTTGACTAAAAATTAAAATGTCATCTAAGTAAAAAATGACAAACTTACAAATGAACTCCTTCAAGACTTCATTCATCAGCTGCATAAAGGTACTAGGTGCATTTGATGAGCCAAACGACATGACCATCCACTCGTACAAGCCTTCATTGGTCTTGAAAGTTGTCTTCCACTCATCTCCTTCCCTAATCTGAGTTTGATGATAACCACTTTTCAGGTCAATATTTGAGAAGTAAGTTACTCCACCCAAGCAATCCATCGTATCATCCATTTATGGCAATGGAAACCTGTAACAAATGGTGATCTTGTTGATTGCTCTAGAGTCAGTGCACATTCTCCATTCTCCACCCTTCTTTGGACTTAATATTGTAGGTATTTCACACGGACTCAAACTTTCTCTTGTTATTCCTTTGTCCAACAATTCATGGACTTGCTTCCTCACTTCCTAATTCTCTTTGGGGGTCATTCGATATGAAACCTTGTTTGGAAGACTTTCTCCAGGTATCAAGTCTATGTGATGACTGGTGCTTCTTTTTGGTAGCAACTCACTTGGCAATTCATCAACTACAATATCATGAAACTCATGCAACAAATCCTAAACTTCTATGGGTAAATCTACACTTTCAGTGTGCAGAAGTACTACCTTTGGCTTGTAAATCACTTCATAGCTTACCTCTTCTTATTCCATCTATTGTAGAATTTCTTTTCCACTAAGTAGGAGTGGTTTTGGGTTGCTTGTTTCAATTGTACCTTTCTCTTTCCATGGTACAAGAGTGTGCTTGATGCCATCCTTTTCGAGCTTATAACCATTGCTCTCTCCATCATGTGTCACCTTCCTATCAAATTGTCATTGGTGACCCAAAAGAATGTGACAACCATCCATTGGCATTACATCACAGAGAACTTGGTCTTTATACCTTCCTATCTGAAACTCAACTTCACTTTGTTCATGCACCAACAACTGGTGTCCTTTTTGCAACCACGATACCTTATAAGGTGTGGAGTGCTTCATCTTTTTCAATCCCAATTTTTCCACCATTTCTTGGGAGATTAGATTGTTCGTACTTCTGCTATCAATCACCAATTTACATCATTTGCCTTTTGCCTTACACATTGTCTTAAATAATGATTTCCTTTGGACTGATTCAGCAGTCTCCTTTGCTGGTTTTGAAGGACTTTGTGCATCATCAACACCTCTCCAGTCTCTAGCACATTCTCTACCTCAAGTACTTGTGCCTCTACTGCTTCGGTTTGAGCTATGTATGCACCTCGATATCCCATATTGTCATTCTCAGGACATTCAAAAGATCAGTGTCATAACTTTTTACATATGTAACACCAGCAAACAGTATCTATAGATATTACTCTACCTCTACCTCTCTAATAACGTATTACTCCTTTGCTACCACCTTCTTTCTCTGACTGCCGTTGCTGATTTGAGTTTCCTTCATCATTCTTTTGCACATGAAACTTTCCTCTTCCATTTGTCTATTATTTCCCTTTGGAAAAACTATGTCCTCTGCCAGAGCTTTGCTTCCTCGCTATCTTTTATTCTACCTTCAAAGCGCACTGGTATGCTTCCTGTATTGTCCCTGGAGAAAGTATGTTGATTTCATCTTGAATATCTAGCCTCAAACCATTGATATACCTTGTTGTCTTTTCTAGGGTATCTTCTACATATCCTACTCGCAAATTGACCTTGTAAAACTCTTCGATGTATTCTCTCACTATCATTATCTTTTTTTTTTTTTTGCATCTATTTGTAAAGAGTTAGTTGGTAATCCTTTGGAAAGAACTTACTCTTCATCTTTTCCACCATTCTATCCCAACTCTTGATCAATGGTTTATCCTTCTTCCTTATTTTAGCATGTACATTGTCCCACCATAGTCTAGCAAGCCTTTCAACCTTATCACAACAAACTTGACTTTCTTATCCTCATCAATTTCCTCGTGCTCAAAATACTTGTCCATCTCACTGATCCAATCTAGTAGATTCTCATCTTTCAAAATGCCATCATAAATAGAGATTTCAGTATTTGGCCTTGAACTTGAGCCTAATACTGCTCTCAACAACTTAATCTCAGCAACCTCTTAGCAGGTGCTTCTCCTTCTTCTTCAAATTCCTCTCTAGCCTCAGTAATGTTATCACTCAAAATTTTTCCCTAGAAGCTACCAAAAGAAGGAATAATCTGAGGTAACCACAAACCAAATATTTTAGACTCAGTTTCTAGCCAACCTAAGTCTAGAGAGGGCTCTCTCTTTAAAATTTAACTTTGTTTTTTATTAGATTTTAGGCTAGTTCTTAGTGTTCATGAGGATTTTGATTTTGATTGAAAGTTGGGTGGTGGAATTCTTGTAACAGATGGATAGAGCTAGGTTTTTAAGCCATTGGGATATGGATTCAATTAAAGGATAGCTTAACTGGACCAGATCATTAAAAGGATTGTTTACAGGGTAGGCTAGCAAAGCAAAAGGCAAATCTTCAAAGGCTTGATGGATGGAATGATTCTAACCAGGGTAAAGGGCAATGAAGAATCCTTAGACCGGGATCACGATGAGGAATAGAGGGTGATCATCAACAAAGAGAAATTAAGAATTCTTTGCTACATAGGCCACAAGGAGAAACTATGGAAGTAAGGGAGCATTTAAGAATTCCCTAACTAAGATAGTTTAGCAGAAAACATTAAGAAGGTAAACAATCAAGACATAGTGCATTCTGAAATATCATTCCTAGTTTACCATTTAGATTTCTTAGGAACACATATGATTATTAATAAACATAAGGAAAAATAATAATACACACGAGAGGATACTTATCTGATTTTCTCTTTACACAAGAATCCTATAAAATTTCTGAACTTTATTCCATGATCCAGCAAGCCAATCCAGTCTTGATACAATAGCACTAAGATTTTAGATACAAGTCTACAGAAATGTCTTTGAATCAACCCTAAATACTTCAAAATGCGAAGTATTATACAAAAACTATTACAAAATATCTCATAACAGTTTGAAATTTAAAATAAGGAAATAAAAATATCTTCAAGCATGAAGATAGAGACAGATGGAAAACTGCATCATGTTGTCCCTCTTATTGTGGTAGTGCTAGTTGTTGCAGTTGAACTTGAGCCCTTTTAGGCTGGCTGATATTTGTATGCTAGAATCATCTTTGTCTTTGGTCTTTAACTGATACTCTTTAACCTATTACTCTTTGACCCTGTTTACCTGTTTCATCTGGCTGCCATTTAGATTTACTGTGGTAACTTATAGTAAATCTCTCATCTTTTCCCACCATTCATCTTTAGGTAATTTTAATTTGAGCATCCTTCTATATATCTCATTTGCCTCAGTGTATTTGGAAAAATTTGGCTTGGTGACAAATAGATGTTTCACCTCGTGCTCTAGGAAAAATAGTTTTTCTAAAGTATCATATAATACTTTCCCTGTTGGCAATCCTTTGATTCCTGAAGTGCTTGCATGTTCCTTGGATAATTTCTTTAATCTGTCAACATAGTCCAATTGGGTCATAAGTTTGTCATGGATGACCATGGGACTTGGAAGGCCTTTCTCCCTCAAAATTTGAAATTTTGTCATGAATCTGTCAATGCCAACCTGCATGTTATGACATTTTTCTTCTAGGTTAAGCATAAGATTTCTTTTAGAAAGAACCTTTTTTTATTTCAATGATGGCTTTAGTTCTGTCCTCCACACCAAGCTCATTTATTTCATGCATGTTCTTGTTGTTCAAGAAATGGATGAGTCGATTAGCATCCTCAGGCTGGTCTCCTAGGTCTTCCTTTACCTTTTGAATTGCTTCGGTGGCCACTTTCACCAGTTCTGTTTGCTCGAATATTTCTTGAATTGATGGCCAAATATCATCGACAGAGTCAATGATATTGGCCCAGAGCATCTCCTTAGTCTGTCCTAGTGTCGTTTGTAAAGTTAGATCCTTCTCTAGGACATTAATCTTCTCACCCATCCTAAGGGCTTTCTGTGTTTCTTATTTCTGTTGTATTTGGGCAAGCTTGCAATCAGTTTCTAGGCTTGCCACTTTCTCCTTAAGCCCCTTAAGCTTTGTTGCCTGGATGGACATTTCCTCCATGGTTTTCACTAACTCTATTGTCTTTTCTGTTGAGGTACCTGCTGTTGTAGACTCAGTTGTGACTGGTAGTCCTGTGGCAAGTGGAGTTGGAGATGCGAATGATACTGCCAGTGTTGAGGGAATTATAGTTGTTACTGTGGGCATGGAAGCTATGGAAGTGGTAGCTAGTTCACTTTGTTTGGATTGAATCAATGTGTCCAATTCTTTCTCTGTTTCTTTCAACCAAACATTTAGCTTGAGGACAAAGTCCATAAGCTCCTCTTGTCCCTTTTGGGTCTTCAGGACCTTTGTTGTCTATGGATGATGTAGTGGTGGAATCTTCAGTTGCTTCTTCAAAGCAACTATGTCATTGTTTTTATTCTTGATAATTCTTTTAGTGGCCTTCACATATTTGGGATCATGTCCCAACTCAATGATTAAGTCCTCCAAGGACTTGATTCTGGTGTCCTTTGCCTGTGAAGAGGCCTTTTCCAATTGGAATTGAGCTGATATGTTATCTAGGGAATTCTCCAATTGGTGAGCTATGATGGTTTTCCCTGTCAAGGTGGAGTAAATCATCTCCCCTGTCTATTTTTGCAACAAAATCTAGTCAATAGGATGTATGTCCTTTGCTAGTACTTCAAAGTCTATATTTTTATAATTAGCTATTGATCTTGGTAGCTGTGTAGTGGGCTTCATGAATGTCATTTGCATTTTTCCTTCTTTCACATCATAGGCTGACATAAGCCTTGTCTAATTTGTAGGTGCCATCTTTAAGTATTGTGAGTAAGTCTGGGCCTTTAGCTTCTCATTCCTCGCTTTGATGTCCTTGTACCTTTCTCTGATATCTTGATATTTTTCTGCTGGCATCCTAAATGAGGACACTTCAACACTTTGTTGCCTTTCCAACGTCTGAGTATGAGATGTGGAAGGTTCTAGTGTGCCCCCTCAAGGAGTGGTAGCCTTGCTTATTTCTTTCTCTATGCTGGTGGCCCCAACAGTTTCTTCTGTGAATTCATGTTTTGACGCAGGATTTAATCTCTACCTTTTAACTAGGCTGGTTTCTGCATATGTTTGTATAGTTTCTTTGCCTGATGTAGTTGCCTCCTCCCTATTCCTTGTGAGGCTTTTTTCCTCATTTAGAGGAGTTTTCAAGTTAGGGGAAGTACTCATAGTGGGCTGATGTATACCTATTTTACCTAATTCCTCTAATAGGTATGGCTGCTCTGATTCTTCTTGCACCTGAGACTCTTCTTCTATATGAGATTCATTTTGTACCTGTGATTCTGTTTGGACTTGAGATTCTCTTGGCACCTATAGGAAAGAACCTTCATCAAGCCTTTTCTCTAAATCAATTAGAGCATTTTCAACTACTACTTATGTGCTATCCTTGTCCACTAAGGTATTCTCCACCCATTCCAATTGGTTTGCATATTTCTCTATCTCAGGGATTCAATGGTGAATGTGAGGAGCCATCTTGTTTTGCTATCTCCTGTTGCATATAAAGTCACAGGGGTCATGTTGGGTCCCTATAATACTAGTGATTACCCCATTACTATTGTATTTGTACCCCTTATTAATATTGGTGTGCCCCTATTATACCCATATTGTTATTACTGTGCCCCATAGAATCCCTTTATTGTTATTTTTGTGGCTTTATATTATTATTGTTAGGTTTAGACTCCTATATATAGAAAGGAGGTTTTGTCATTTGAATCATCCAATAATTGTTCATTTATGTAATGTAAAGGAGGTTGTCCCCTAGAAGAGGTTGAATTCTAAGGCGTTGATCTATCCTTTCTATATTTTCTTGAGCTGGTTTCATAACATTTGGTATCAGAGCTTTGGATTCTAGGGTTTTGCTACTCCAAACAGGTCATTGTGGAATTTTCGCTGTAAGTTTTTTTTTGCGACGTTTTGGAAGCTAAAAGAAACATCCATTTGAGAAGACATCGTTCTGAATCTCAGGTCCACATTTCAGAGCTTTTCGCACTATATTTTCGGAGATATGATCTGAGGAAGTTGGTCCTTTTGCAGAATCCTGAATTACATTCAAAACAGGTGACCTGGGGAAAATCGTCATAACTTTCTCTCTGAGCATTAGATTGAAATTTCATAAGAAGGTAAAGAAAGAGGATGGACTTCAGTTTCTTGTATATATTTCTCAGAGCCAAAGGTCAAAACAGGGACACGTGGCACGTCGTACAAGTTCGCTCTACTGAATTAGTCTATAATCAAGTCACTGTGGGAGATTTGGTATATAACTCTTCATTGGAGAATCCAATTGGGGTCAGACTGGTGGCATTGGAAAGAGGACACAAAGGGATACCAAAATTCACAATTTAAAAACTAGATGATCTGAAATTACTGAGATACATCAGAGACAATATCGAGCTCCTACAAAGTGAAAAAAGGTGTGTATATTTTTTTAAATGTTTGCTTAAGTTGGGTTTGAAAAATTATTCTGAAGGAATTCAAAGGGCATAGTAAAGCATTGTTATCGGTAATATATGCCCCAAGGAAAGAAAATGGAAACACCTAGTAGGTGACCTGAAAGCTCTAGCATGACTCATGAAGAAGAAGAAGAAATGCAACATGATATATCAAAATTACGAGACCAAGTGCAACAAGTGTCACTTGCACAAAAAGGAACAGAATCTAAGATGGATGGTTTAAAGAAAGGCGTAGAAGCTAAAATGGATTATTTAAAGAAAGGTGTAGAAGCTAAGATGAATGACATGGAAGCTAAGATGGACAATTTGAAGATAGATTTGAAGACAGACATGGAAGAATTGAAGATAAATATGAATAAGTTGCTACAAGAAAGGGTCACTAATGGTGAAAGGGTAGTAAAGGAAACTCATGATGAGAACAAAAGAAATGTTAATCATGATTCCATAGACTCTAATGTTGGATCGAAGACCCACCAAATTCCAAAAATTGATATGAGGAAGTTTGATGGCAAGGATCCCGCAACATCGATATTATAGATGGAGCAATTTTTCGATCTCAATAATGTCCAAAACACACAAAAGGTACGTATTGCAACTTTATATTTGGAACCAAATCAGTTTGTATGGTATCAATGGCTTTGCTCTCGTAAACAATTTATCACTTGGGCAATTTTTACGGAAGAATTGGTGGCACATTATGAGGATACAAAAAGCAACACTTTTTTTAGCCAATTGATAAGTCTCAAACAAAAGGGTTCAATAATGGAGCACATTGAGGAGTTCCAAAAATTGAACATAAGGGTAAAAGATATTCCAGAGGAGCATAGGATTGATGTGTTCATAGGGTCTTTAAAGGATAATATCCAACATGATGTTCGCCTTTGGGAACCTGATTCATTAGAGAAGGCATTCAGGTTAGCAAGAAAAAATGGAAAGCAAAATTATGGCAACCAGGAAGCATACCACTCACAACTATAAAGACGGAAGTGTTGTTGCCCCTAGTCTTCCACAACCTATAAGGTTGACACCACAACAATTGGAAGAAAAAGGAGCAAAATGGATTTGTTACAGTTGTGATAGCAAATACACTAAAGGTCATAAATGTGCTGAGAAGAAATTATTCTACATGGATTGCGAAGAGGAAGAAGAAAAGGAGCAAGAAGGTCAAAAGAAGAGGATATACTCCAGGAACAAGCCTAGATGAAGAAGAAATGAATTTGACCATATCTTGTAATGCATTGGTGGGAATTACCACTCCTCAAACCATCAAGATAGATGGACAAATCAAGAAGAAAAAGGTAATAGTGTTGGTTGATTCAGCAAGCACCCACAAGTTTATTCATTGTAAGGTAGCAAAAGAATTGAATTGCTTCCTATATCCAGCACCAGAGTGTTAAGTGATGATTGCAAATGGAGGAACAAATAAATTGCTCTGGAAAGTGCCATAATATCAAGCTATCCATGGGAGAATATGTATTGACTAGCCCAAT